>QLPN01000442.1:862-20903 GCA_003314395.1 Albatrellus ellisii
AAATGAGTTGGTTATTGACATAAAAGAGTTTGTTGGTGCTGTCATATTGGAGGTAATTGGGCCACTGGTGATCAGTTATGTTTAATGAGACAGCATTAGCAGGAAGAAGTTGTTGATGGCAATCTCCATGGAGATTAGATGGTATGGAAGCTGTAACGAGGGCATGTACTTCCTAGAAGCACATTTGGTTGTTAGGAGGAGTGCAGAGTCTTGTCAAAGTGCTAAGAGCGGCCTATTAGACAGTCTTAGGGAAGGTCTGTGATAATACCCCTGGTAACAAGATGGTGGGTACATGCTTGAATAGCATAATAGATGCTTCTGATGATGATGGAGAGTGGGATCAATGAGATAGTAATGAGGATGATACCACCAATAACTATGCATGGATCCAGAGTGACAGTTTAGGATGTCTTAGTGATGCTTAGTGGCTTAAAGAGATCTTAGGCTTAGTTGATGAAGAGTGAAGCAAATTGAAGGTGAGCTTAGATCAAGTGCAGTATAGGAGAATCCCTAGATTGTGAAGTTGACAAGACTGGGGTTTAAGACCACCAGTCTGTCAACTATTTATACACAACTGGAGATCTAAGTTGTGCAGTAATGTGCAGTAGATAAACAAACATTGCACAGCAATGCACAGTAAGTACATGTCCATGTGATATAAGTGGCTCAGCCACAAGCACAAAATGAACCAAAGATAAACACAGGTAAATAGAGATGAAAAATGACGAGTCCTTGCTAATTGTATAGTGATAGTCCTTAGCAAGTAAATGTTATAATAAATAAAGGGAGATAAAAGAAAAGATAAGTCTTTATAGTACTTGGAGCTATGCTCACACTTAAGTATGTAAATACTTAAGTACTATAAAGAGAAAGGAAACGAGTCCTTACTATAAGTAGGAGCTAAGCTCACTGCTGTAGTTAATACTATGCTCATAGTAAGTAAAATATAAGAAAAGAAAAAGAAAAAGAAGAAAAAAGAAAATCCTTATGAGGTGCCAAAGCAAGTGCCTCATAACAGTGCCATGTTGCTGTGTGTGGCATGCCACACCAGGGGAGGATGGTCTTAGTAGTGGTGCTTCAAACACAAAAAAAACCATGTGTCAGCCTTGTTACACTTGGTTTTTCCCTAATATTGGACTGCTTACAAACTGACCTCCCATTCTTAAGTAAAAACCTGTTGTGTTGCAACATGGAGTAATAGGAGTAATAGGACATCATCTGAGAAAGTATACATAGGTTGTTGCAACAGAAAATTGTTGACACAGGGTTTTTACTCTTTACTCCAGCACCCACACCCCACACTTTACTTACATAAGCATGGTCTGTGTGCTGCATCTTTATGTATATAAGCATCTGATTAGGGACACTGATCTTTAGTTGAGTTCTATATCACTCCCTCACTGTACTAGCCTCTTCACTCTCTCTTACTATATTCTGTGCTATGTCAGTGTTGTAATGTCTTCTTCTGGGCTTTTGCCCCATGTGCTCACACCCTCTCCCTCTTGCCTCCTTGAATGGAGTGCCTTGGCCTCAGGTGACTGCCACACTGATCATCACACTTCAACAAAAATAAAAGGAAACAGTGCTCTACCAATTTATAGACCAAGGAGTATCCAGAGAATAAGAGGTATACATATGCTGTTCCAATAGGGAATAAAAGGAAAATTTTCTCTATCTATTTGCAGACCAATCCCAGTTCACAAACCAACTCCAATTTCCAAACCAATACACCAATCCCAATCACCTCCCTTCCACCATAAACCCTGTGCCCTCACCTAGGAGGGGAGAAAATAGATGAGTACAATACAACAGTGCAATTCAACAGTACAATTTACCAACCCAGTACAGAAACCAATCTTGCCTGAACACTCCACTCCCTGCTTTGCTGCTGCTGCTTCTTCTACACCACATTAAATTAGAAAGTGTTATATAGTCTATTAGCAACAAAACTCACTAAGGCCCTGGCAAGATATTCTGCAAAACCTCAGGATACACCACATTCAAGGTTGATCCCCCCTGAGAACCCTCAGGAAAGAGGACCTTGATCTTGTCCCCAGATGTGCAGCATGACAATGCAACATAGAGTTGACCATGGGCAAAAACTCCAGAGTGCAAGTCCAATCCAACATGACTGACTGATTGACATTGTGACTTGTTGATGGTCATGGCATAGGCAAGGTGAACTGGGAATTGGCAGTGTGATAGAGGAATGGGCAGTGACTCTTCAGAGGGCTCCAAGACCATCCTGGGAATGAACACAATCCTGCCTGCATGTTTGCCACCCAAGATGCAACACCTGAGAACATGTGGTTTGACCTCCAGCAACAATAGGTGAGTCCCATTGCAGAGTCCATGGGATGGGTTCATATTCCTGAGGAGCATGAGAGGACAGCCAACTTTGACATGATGGTGGGCAAGTGGGATGCCAGAGACATTGAGGGAGTTGAGGTATTCAATGGGATAGTCTTCCTGGCCACTCTTGACTTTGTCAACACTGAAGAGGGTGGTGTCTTCTCCAGGAAACTGGGCAAGGATGGCAGAGTTGAGATCATCAACAGTGTCATTCTTGGAGGAGAGTATGGTATGCTCCAAGAAATAGTGGTCAGGCTTCCCCTCTGCATCTGCAATTCCAGGGTAGATGGAGTCAATGAGCATCTATAATATTAGGGAAGCATGGTCGTTAGTTAAAAAATTCCACGTGGTTTTTCTTGCTTACCTGACTCCGCTCCAATCTGCACGCAGCAGTGTGGCATGCACATGGCACACCACACACAGCACACCAGCACATGCATCCTGTTTTTTTTACAACCACTCGCGCTGCTGCCCCCATGCTGCACGTCCTGGCTGCCCACTACTGCCATGGCTGCATCCATGGGCTGCTCATCATGCTTGAGCTTCTACCCCCACACTACATGCATATTGGCTGCTCACCACTGCCATGTGCTGTATGTGCTGGCTGCTCAACATTGTCATCACACCTGACTATGCAACATGTGTTGGCTACCCACCACCACCATGTGCTGCATGGCCTAACTGCTTATCTTTTTCATTATAACAAAAACCAAATTGCATACTGGAGCTGACCATATTATCCCAACAGACTATATGGCCCTGCAACCACACACCCTCCCTGCCACCCATGCAGCCACTGTACCAGCACCTGCATCCACTGAAGATGATGCAGGAAATTGGTATGTCCATCCTCCTGTGCCCACCCATGTGCCCATGCTGCTGTGGCAACAGCATGTGGCCCCCTACCTGCCTGCATGGCTGCCACCTGAACAGCATGCCACATGCACGGCCCAGTACTGCACCCCCACTGCGGCGCGCCCGACAGGCACTGCATGGCTGAGGTGCTGGCTGGCAACTGCACAGTGCATGAGGCCACACAGGCCTGCCCTGCCCCTGGCTGTGTGTGTCATGGCGGCGGCAGCAGCATTGTGGGGCAGCTCAAACCATGGTGCATAGAGCACATTGAAGCAATTGGTGCGTCTTCTCTCACAAATTTCCCTTGCTTACCCACTTCCCACCTGCCTGCACCTCAGGATGCTGTGCCCACATGTTCACCCATGCCGCTGCTGTGCCCACATGCGTGCCCATGCTGCTGCTGTACCAGCACAGCACGGCCAACTGCCCACCTGCCCTGCCTGCGTCCACTCAACATGATGTGAGTGATTGGTACGTTCCTCCCTCCCCTCTTTTCTCCCTCTCCCTCTCCCTCTCTTTTTTCACACATTCCCTCAACTCCTTCCCATGCCACTGCTCAACATGGCGTGGCTACTGTGCCGGGAGGGACTGAATGGTGCACCACACTGCCTGCATGCACTGCCATGCATCTTGTGTGCGTCAGCTTCATGCTGCACCTGCCCAATGCAGATGTAGGGACAGGCTTCGACGTCGTGTGGTGCCCGCCCACGTGCCCACACCGCCGCTGTAACAGCGCATGGCCACTGTTCAAACAGCGCACTGTGCATGGCCCAGTACTGCACCTCCACCTGTGTGCTTGACAGGCACTGCATGGTTGAGGTGCTGGCTGGCAACTGCACATTGCACGAGGTCGAGTGGGCCTGTACCGCTCTTGGCTGCATGCCCATGTTGCCGCTGTGTCAACAGTGCGTGGCCCCCTGCTTGCCTGCCCACATTAGTACATACGTCCTCCTGCACCCCCATGTCGCTGCTGTCTCAACAGTGTGCGGCCCCCCACCCATCGGCGCTACCGCTGTATGTATTTTTTGTTTTTTGTTTGTTTTTTTTGCTGCTGAGCACATGTTCTGTGCCTGCCCCATCCATGTCCGTGGCCCTGCATGCGTGCCGCCACTGCATACATGTACTAAGTGGGGCGAAAAGGCACCCATCACCCTGCCCACGCTGCCATGGCGAGTGTCGCCGTCACCCAAGCCGCTGAGTGAATTCAATATCCCACCTGTGCCCACGTTGCCACTATGTTAACAACACACAGCCCCCTACCCGCCTGTGCCACCATTACCACCCTGCCCACACCACCATTGTATCAGCACGACGTGGCCACCACCTGCCCACTCATGCTACTGCTGTACCAGTGCAGAGCGGCAACTTGCCTGCCTGCCCGCCCGCCCGCATCCACTCAAGAAAATGCGAGTGATTGGTGTGTCTTTCCTTCCCTTTCTTTCTAATGTCTGAGGCACACTGTGCCTGCTTGCACCCATGCCATCGCTGTACCAGCATGGTGTGGCAACTTACACACCCACCCCTCCCATGTCCACTTGAGACGACGTGGGCAATTGGTACGTGATTTGTTATTGTTGAAATTTTTCCCTCCTGTGCTCACCCGCATGCCCACATCACCACTGTCAACAGCGGCCCCCTACCTGCCTGTGCCACCACCGTACGAACGGTGTGGCCACCACCTTGCCCATGCCACTGCTGTGCGGTGTGCTGCACATTCCTCCTGCACGCATGCTGGCAGATGAACGTCGTGCCCTCTTTTTCCTTTCATTCTTTCATCCTCAACTCACATAGAGACCCTCAACTTCCCTACAACATCACAGGTATGTGTTCTGTCAATAGAACCATCAATTATATTCAACTTTGTGCCTATTCTTCATCCATTTCTGTTTACATCTATCATTCTTTCCTTTTATTCTCTGTTGCTACATATATCTACAACTGTAATCATGTCTTATTAGTTGATACTTCAATGCAATAGGTGTTTACTCCTTTGACATTTTGCAAATCTCTTGGTGAGTTTTGTTGATACTATCTTTCTAAACAATAACATGTTAGGCAGGATGTTCAGACTATGTTTTTCTGTATTGAATCATGCTACTGTATCCATGACTATCATTGTGCCTGCAAGTAGGCTGGGTACTTTGGCTCCACAATCATGTTGATCTTTGGCTTTCTTCTATTTTTATGCATCTACACTTAAATGCTTTGGCGATGTTGATTACCATATTTTTCTCTTTTATTTTCTGACAATCATCTCTTTCACAGGTGCAGAGTTCCTGGGTTGATGGACAGGGACATGTATGAGTAGTCATCATTGTCAGTACAATGCACCTACACAGGCTTTGCCAATGAGTATGGGTATGGGTATGGGTATCAGTCTGTTGGTTTTCCAGTCTACAATAGTAACCATACAGTTGATGTTTCTGTTTTCTTCTATCTATTTGTAATCTACAATACTACTGCATGCCATCATTTCTATGGGTATGGATTTTCATGAGTGATAGCCAGTGATGATCAATAGGGATGGGGACAGGGATGGGGACAGGACAGGGACATAGAAAAGGTCTGTAGATTACTGTTTCCATTTATTTTCTGTTGCAACTCATTTAACTATGTCCATTTAGTTAATGTTGCAATGCAATAGGATAGGTCTCTACTCCATAGCTGGAGAGGCAATTGGAATTGGTCTGTAGGTTGGGATTGGTCTGTAAATTGGACTTGGTCTATAGGCAGATACAGTAATGTGTCCTTTCATTTTCTGTTGCAACAAGGTATGTATACTTTCCAACATGATGCCTTATAACTCAATGTTGCAACGCAACAGGTTTCTACGCTAGTCTGGACATTGTTCTCTGAGAGGTGCATGCTGGTGGGGAGTTTGGTGGATGGGATTGGGCCTCCAGCACCAACTTGAAGCAACCACTGAGCAAAAGCAGCACTGCCTGGAGTGTGGTCAAGACACATGTTCTGCTTGAGGTGGAGGATGGTAGTGCTTGTCCAGAGCTGAGAGTGACAGAGGGAAGCATTGACTATCTGCTGTCTGGAATCCATGGGGATGACAGGCAGGATCTGGCAAAAGTCCCCACCAAATAGCACAGTGTTCCCTCCAAATGCAACCCCATCCTCCAGCAGGTCTTGCAAGGTGTGATCCAAAGCCTCCATGGCATAGTGATGCTGCATAGGTGCCTCATCCCAGATGATGATTCCAGTCTCCTTCAGCAGCCCTTCATGGTCAGATTTGTGCTTCAGATTGCAGGTGGAGGTTTCATGGAGGGAGATGGGGATCTTGAAGTGAGAGTGGGCAGTGCAACCTCCATCTAGGAGAAGTGAAGCTATGCCTGAGGAGGCAACACAGAGAGCAGCCTTGCCCTTGGAATGCACAGCAGCAGCAATGGTGCTGCACAGGTATGTCTTCCCACAAACTCCTGCACTGTGGAGGCAAAAGGTCTTGCCCTGGTTCCCATCAACAGAGGCCATGACAGCATCAAAGGCAGACTTCTGCTCCTCATTGAAGGTAGAGTAATGGTCTTCAGCTTGCAGAGTGAGGTCATAGATGTCATGATCAAGCTCATCTTGCAGAAGGAGGTTGCCAAGAACTTGCCAGTTGTGCTGGGGGAGTGGCATTGGAGGGAAGTCAAGGAGGTGCTTGCCCATCTTGCTGAGGATCTTGTCAAGGAGGTAGAGGCCATAGTCATGGACTTGCTCCTCAGTAGGATCAGGGAGATTGTGATGGGTGGTGAGGGCATGGTGCAAATCACCACATAGTTTTGCTTTGTGATGATCCTACAGAATGGCAGGGTTAGATGGGATGTTGTGGTAGAGGATGCAGGTAAGGAGAGAGCACAGTTGACCACCAGTCTGCATCTCCCCAGCCTCTTGCAGGCACTGATCCCATTCACCATCATCCTCCAGGAGACCTCTAGCAAGACAGGCAGCCTTGTAGGTTGTATGAACCACCCCATTGCAAGTGTGCAGATCCTTCCAGTCTTTGGCCCCCTTGATGATGGTGAGAAGCATCCTGAGGTAGAAGCACTCCCCAGCAGATGGATGGACAAAGTACATGCAGCCAATAGCAAAGCCCCTCTGTCTTGGCTTCCACTGATGCCCCTTGGAGTCCCATACAAAGTTCTGAGGAAAGTCTTGGTAGAGGAACTGGCAGGCAGTGTCAGGATGCTGCTGGTTGGCCTTGAACCACTCTATCAGGTGGGTCTTCTTGGCAGAGGGGGACTTCCTCAGGGTCATCACCTGCTTGGAAGTAGACCTGCTGCCCATTCTCCACATGTACAGGAAGGTGATAGACTGGGGAGCTCCTGGTGCATGGGGAACTCAAACATGTGCCAGCATGCCTCTGAAGGACCAATGTAGTGTGCATCAATGTAGTCCTGGACTTCATCCACATCCCCAACCTGCACAGTAGCCTGATCTGGAACCTTGTAGATGTACTTATGGATGTACTTGACTGCCTTGACTCAGGCACTGACCTCCAGATTGATATGGCAGGCATATTTTGCAAGTAGGTAGGGGTTGTAGGGGATGACATCACACTTGGTGAATATGTGGACCTTATCTTGGCTGAGGTGCTTTGTGAAGGTGTGCCCATTGTCTGGCCTGGCATAGACTGGGTAACCATCCTCCCCAAAGTGAGTCTCCTCACAACAGCCCTTGGGGAAATGCTTGCTGCAATGCCATTGCTGGTTCTTATCCTTCTCCATGCAAGGGGATTTGACATGGTCAGGAGCACCACAGGGACCATGAAGCATGTACTTGGTGACAGACTCATGTAGCTTTGGATGCAGGGCAGGATCAGGGAGTTGTGCTGAGACAATGCTGTCCACATGATTGGCATTGTGGATCTTGTATGGGGTCTTCAGGATGATGAGGAGATGCATGTGAGGGAGGCCCACACTTCTGGAACTCTATGGTGTAGACACTACCAGCCAGCTCTCCAAACAGCCCAGCTTTGATATCATCCAGCAGGGCTTTCTTCTTCTGGTTGAAGACATGAGCAACAATGTCAGGGCAATCTGCAGCAGTCTGGGATGTGCCATCATCATACTTGAGGAGTGCCTCCTGGATCTCAGGCCAGTTGGGGTTTGCAGTCATGGTGAGGAAGATGTCTGGTTTGCACCCATAACAACAAATGGCCATGGAGTCTTGGAAGAGCTGGTACATATGCCTTGCACTGACCCTGCTGTCCAAGATTCACTGGAGCACCATCTTGGTTGCCATGAACTGCATCCTGAAGTCCTTTATACAGATCTGATCCAGTAAAGGTTGCTCTCCTCGATTGATGCCCAGGCATCCACCAAGTACTGCTGGAATAGCTTGCCACTGTGGAAGATGATGTCTGCCTCATTGTGTCTGGTGAAGGCATAGTAGTCATAGTAGGAGTGCTGGGAGACATTCTTGCAGTGCATCTGACCACCTGGACCTGGCTGTGATGGTATGTTGATGTGGAAGCCAGAGTCACCTTTGGGGAAGAGGAGGATATAATACAATGGAGAACAACTGTGATGCAGATGGCTGATCCTCTTAAGGCTTCCTCCATGCAGGTGCACAACAATGTCATGATGCAAGTCCACCTGTTGTCCTCCACTCCCAGGAATGATGGCAGCAATCTCCTTTGCAGTGGGAGCATTGTATCTGTGCAGGTCTGTGTTGGGATCTACAGTGATGCAAACAGCCACATTGACTTGCTCTTCTGGGGCCTTGTCCTTGAGGATCTCATGAGCTTGCCTGTACATGTTGATGTATGGGTTGGTGGCAAGTAGCATGGCATGGAGATCAGTCATGGTGGAGGTCAAGGTTATGGTTGTTGGCCAAGCACACATTCACAGCAAGGTCAGGATCAATGACATAGAGCTGGGCATAGCATGGTGTGACTCCAGGAGTTGGCAGGAGGGCCCCCATCTTGTGATGAAGGAAGCAATGAAGTCTGAATGCATAAGGCCCAGACCCAGCAAGGACAGCATCATTGACATTTGCAGCAACAGATGTGAATGCAAATGCAGCATTGTGCTGGCATATGTTTCTCCTGAACCTCTTTGCAAGTGGATCACTACCCTTCAACAACTTAGAGAGGGTGGGTGGTGGCTGAGCAAAAGGAGGGAGCTGGATCTGGCCCTGCAGGCAGCATGTGCCAAAGTGAGGATGAACATTAGATGATGTAGTCAACTTCTCAGGCAGGAAGTGAAGAGCATGACAATGAGGGCACTGGACATTCATGGGACCAAGGTTATGGCAGTGTTCAGGCTCATGATATTCCTGACAGCCAAGAGGGATGGGGAGTGGGGGAGGTGCAGGAGGCTGTGGTTGATCCACTTCAGGATCATTTTGCTGAGGCTGATGGTGCTAAGACATTTGGACATTGAAGTCCACATCCTGGGCATGCTCCTGAGATACCTGCTGGTCCTGGTCCTGTGCTGCATCCTGTGCTTTGTGCTGATTCACCTGCTCAGCATGGTGCTGTTGAAAGCCTTGATGCAATTGCTGACCATGATTGGTGTGCTGCTGCTGCTGTGGTGGATTGACTGGTCCAGGAACCCCAGGATGCCCTTGAACAAGGACAGGTAGATGGTGTGGATATGGAAATGGAAGAGGTGTAGGCTGATATCCATATGGGTATGGATGGTGGTACACGTATTGTGCTGGATTGTAGCTAGGGGGGATATAATATTGTACAGCCTGATATTGCCATGCTGGAGGGGGAAGAGGAGGATGTTGTGGGTGGAGAGGAGCAGGATAATAAGCAAATGCAGGGGCAAGGGGATTCTGGGGGATAGGAGCAGGATATGCAAGAGCAGGAGGGTTCTGGGGGAGGGGGGCAGGGAGAGAGGGAGCCTGTGGCACTTGGTCAAAATTAGGCTGTGGAATATTTACCACAGGAGGATCCCTTCGCTGGGCATGACATGATGATGGTGATGTCATTTGTTGCTCATGTTGCCTCCAATCTTGCTCACACTGATTTTGGCATGTGCACCCAGGAGTGTGTGGTGGTGATCTAAGAGAAAAAGGAGCAATGGAGTCAGTTACACAGAATTGAGAAGTCTATTTGATGCATGATGACATACCTCTGATCTACATCCTCATGCTGGATCCCAGGGTTTTGATTAGCAGCAGGCAGTTTTGGACTGAAAAGATGATAGAATGTCAGCAAAGAATAAAATGAAATATTAAAATTGAAACAGACATACCCAGGCAATGCATCATGTTGGGTTTGAGAAGTCTGGTTGGCAGAAGCCAACTCTGCACTGAAAAGATGGTGAAATAAATTTTGGCAAAGAGAAAATGAGAAGAAAAAAAACTGAAGAGACATACCCAGGCAATTGACCACCATATTGTTGCACATTTGGGGATGATGGCCAGTATTCAAGAGGTCCAGGGCTGAAAAGTATATATTTAAGAAAAGCATGATGCAGTCAAACAGTAATAGTGAAAGACCTTGAATTGCTTTCCATTTGAAAAAGAAAGGCAGCTGTAAAAAGAAAACCAAGAGCAAGAGCCAGAGCCAGAGCCAGAGCCAGGGACAGATAGAGTTGCCAGATCCTCCATGCACCCCAGATAGTCAGTCAGAGGAAATCACTGCAAGGCAGTGTCAGGTCACAATGCTTATAGCCTTTATTATAAAAGGAGCAACTCAGGTATCACCCCTTTTCTGTTAGACAGGTGGAAGTGAGGTTGAGAGCAAACAGCTGAACACCACAGATTGAGAGAGGTCCAGCAATTGAATGAACAATTGCCTTTGGCAACAGCAAACTAAGGCCATGCTGGTAGACTTCACAAATCTTTAGGCTTGGTCTCTCTGAAAGAATCACCCAAAGCAAGCTTCAGACAGAAAGGAAGCAAATTGCTTCTTCACAAGAGAGAGAAACAGTTTAATAAGATAAGCTAGCCTGAGAGAGCCCAGAGTAAGTGGGTGGAAAGAGGAAAGAAGAGTGATTGATGAAGTGGCTTTGATGTGCTGTGTGCTGCACCACATCAATGTGTGGCACTCCTGTGCTTGTGCCACACTTGCTGCACTGCTGCACACAGCATGCACAGAATTGTAGCAGATTCACATAGACAAGACAGCATAATCTACACATTCAATACAGATAAAAACATGGCACAAACACCCTGCCAACTCACCAAGAAGTTTGTATAAATGTCAAGTTAGAGTAAATACCCATTGCATTATAACATTGACTAATAAGACATGGCTACAGTTGTATGTATATATTGCAATGGAGAATAATGATAGATCTAAATAGAAGGAGATAGTGACATCCACCAGGGAGCCCAACATATATATGGCATGGTACAGAGTTGGAAAAAAAAAGTTATCAGGATGAAATACTTTAGACATGGCTTGGACAGTTTTTGGCCATGCTCTCCTTGGTGTGCTCATGCTGCTGCTGTGATGACTCCAGTGTGCTGTGCATCACAACTGTGTCCTCAATCTTACTCAAGGTGCCATACCCAAGTTCCACCTTGATCCCAACATAGTTGTATAGAAACTCACCCATCTTGTGGTTGTTGATGCCAACACCAATGATCTCTGTTTCATTGGAGCAGCACAGGCAGAGGCTGGGGATGAAGTGCATGATTCAGAGGATGATTGTGGTCATCATGAAGGAGTAGCTCCAGCCTGCAGTCAAGTCAGCAATCTGGTAGCCCAGCTGCACTCAGCCACCAGGGATAGCAGCAAGGCTGTTGAATTTGGTGATGGAGGACTGGGTGAAGACCCTGGTTAGGATCTGTAGGCATAGCCCATCAGCTGCCATGCACTCCAGGGTCACCCAGCACTGCAAGGTTGCAGTGGAAGGGAACACAAATGCATGTTACTGATGCTAAGAGTGGCCTATTGGATGGTCCTAGGGAATGTCTGTAACGATACTTCTGGTAACAAAGTAGTGAATACGCACTTGATATGTGTAATAGATGTTCCTAATGATGATGAAGATTGGGATCAATGAGATAGTGATGAGGATGATTCCACCAATGACTATATGAGGATCCAGAGTGACAAGTTTAGGATGTCTTAGCAATGCTTAGAGTGACTTTAGAGATCTTAGACTTAGTTCTTTAGAGGATGAAGTGAGTTTGTAGCGAGCTTTAGGTCAAGTGCAGTATAGGAGAATCCCTAGATTGTGAAGTTGACAAGACTGGGGTTTAAGACTGCCAGTCTTTCAACTACTTATACAAAACCAGAGTCCTAAGTATAGTAAGGTTGTGCAGTAATGCACAGTAAGTCATGTCCATTGTGTAAGTAGTGTGGCTCAGCCACAAGTGCAAAATGAACTGGATGTAAACAAAGGTAAATAGAGATGAGATAAGATGAGTCCTTGCCAATTGTATAGTAATAGTCCTTAGCAAGTAAATGTTATAATAAATAAAAGAAGATAAAAGAAAAGATAAGTCTTTATAGTACTTGGAGCTATGCTCACACTTAAATATGTAAATACTTAAGTACTATAAAGAGAAAAAAGGAATGAGTCCTTACTATAAGTAGGAGCTAAGCTCACTGCTGTAGTTAATACTACACCTATAGTAAGTAAAATATAAGAAAGAAAAAGAAAAAGAAAGAAAAGAAAAACCATTACAAGGTGCCAAAGCAAGTGCCTCGTAACAACTGATAATACCACCAATGGTGTGGATGGCAATGATGTTGAGTGCATTATTATACCCAAATGGGAGGTTGGGCCAGTGGGGACAGAAGAGGGCAGGGAGTGGACTCACCTAGCACAGGCATACATGTTGAGCACAGTAGCCATGCTGTGTTGAGCAGCAGCATGGGAGGGAGGTGGGGGAGTGTGTGAAAGGGGGCTAGAGGGATGGATAGGGGGAGAGGGTGAGGGTGAGAAGGAGGGAAGGAGGAATGTACTGATTACCTGCATCATCTTGAGTGGATGCAGGTGGGGCAGGCAGGAATGCTGCTGCACTGTGCTGGTACAGCAGTGGTGTAGATGAAGAGGTGGTGGCCATGCTGTATTGGCACAGCAGCAGTGTGGCCAGGGAAGTAGTGGCCATGCACTGTTTGTACAGCAGTGGTGTGGGTGGGTAGGGGGCCATGCACTGTTGACACAGCAGTGACACAGGAGTGCAGGTGGGAATAGGAGGAGGGATGACATGGGCAGTGATCCAGCAAGCTACCATGCTGTGCTAGTACAGTGGCAGTGTGGGCATGCATGTGTGTGCAGTGCCCTGAGGTGCAGGCAGGTGGGAAGTGGGTAATAATAATAAGGAAGGAAATGTCATCATCAGTGAGAGAAGGCATACCAATATATAGCCCATGCCATCTTGAAAGGACATGGGCAGTTAGCAGGCAAGTTGCTCCACAGCATTGGGGGTGTCATGAGTATATAGCAGCATGAGTGGTCATAAAAAAAAGCCAGACATGCTGGCATGCTGTGCCACACTCATGCTGCACTGCCATGCACAGATTGTAGTGGAGTTGGGGAAGCAAGAAAAACCATGCTCCCATTTTTAAATAGACTAGTGTAAAAACCTGTTGTGTTGCAACATTGAGCTATAAAGCATCATCTGTGAAAGTATACATTGGTTGTTGCAACAGAAAATCAAAGGAAATAGTACTCTATCTATCTACAGACCAAGTCCAATTTACATACCAACCCCAACCTACAGACCAATTCCAATTGCCTCTCCAGCTATAAAGTAAAGACCTATTGCACTACAACATTCCTCACCTGTTGACATGACAGGATATACTGACAATCACTAACACTCTTCACCTTGCCTATGCATATACTGGATATACATGCACACACATACACATACTCAGTTACACATTATACTACATATATGATAAAGACACTACATGTACAAATAAGAACTCTTTTAGTTCTCCTCTGCACATGGCCTGTTGTCAACATCACCAATGTCCCTGTCCCTGTCCCTAGTGTACAGACCTGTTGTGTTGCAACACCAAGTTATAGGGCATCATCTGTGAAAGTATATGTAGGTTGTTGCAATGGAAAATAAAAGGAAACAACACTCTATCTATCTATGGACCCAGTCCAATTTACAGACCAATTCCAATTACCTCTCCAGCTATCGAGTAGAGACCCATTGCATTGCAACATTAACTGAATTGGATATAGCTAAATAAGTTGCAATACTCCTCACCAATGTCCTTGTCCTGTCCCTATCCCTATTGATCATCAGTGGCTATCAGCCATAAAAACCCACACATATAGCAATAATGGTATAAAGTAGTATTGTAGATTACAAATAGATAGAAGGGCAGAAAAAAACACCTCTTAGACTGTGAAAACACAAGACAAAATAGAAACATCAACTTTATGGTTACTACTGTAGACTGGAAAACCAATAGATCCATACCCAGGCAAAGCCATTGGCAAAGCCTGTGCAGGTACACTGTACTGACAGTGATCAGTACTCATACATGTCCCTGTTCATCAGCCCAGGAACACTGGACCTGTGTGTAAGGAAAGTAAAAGAGAAAATATGGTAATCAAGACTGCCAAAGCATTTAAGTGTAGATGGATAAAAATGCTAAAAGTGGCCTATTGGATGGTTTTAGGGAAGGTCTAAAGTGTTACTCCTGGTAACTGAGGTTTGGATATTGGCTTGATGAACGTAATAGAGGTTCCTGATGACGATGAAGAATGGGATTAACGATATGGTTATGAGGATGATTCCACCAATAACGATACGAAGATCCAGAATGATGAGTGTAAGATGTCTTAGCGACGTTTAGTGACTTTAGAGTTCTTAGACTTAGTTCTGAGAGAGTGAAGCGAGTGATTAACGAGCTTAGATCAAGCGCAGTAAGTACACGTCCATGTGATATAAGTGGCTCAGCCACAAGCGCGAAACGAACATGAAACAAATAAGAGTAAATAAGAGCAAGAAAGGGGAGTCCTTGCTAATTGTATAGTAATAGTCCTTAGCAAGTAAATGTTGTAATAAATAAAGAAAGATAAAGGAAAAGGATAGGTCTTATATAGTACTTGGAGCTATGCTCACACTCAAGTATATAAATACTTATGTACTATAAAAGAGAAAAGAAAAGATAAGTCCTTACTAAAGTAAAGTGGAGCTAAGCTCACACTTGTAGTAATAATACTACACTTTACTAGTAAGTAAGATAAAGAAGAAAAGAAAAAGAAAAAAGAAAACCATTACGAGGTGCCAAAGCAAGTGCCTTGTAACAAAAAATAGAAGACAGACCAACATGATTGCAGAGCCAAGTACCCAGCCTACTTACAGGCACAATGATACCCATGGATACAGTAGCATGATTCAATACAGAAAAACATAACTTGAACATCCCATGCAACATGTTATTGTTTAAAAAAAAAAATGGTATCAACGGAACCAAGTGGTTTGCAAAACATCAGAATAGAGTAAACACCTGCTTGATTGAATTATCAACTAATAAGATATGATTACAGTTGTAGATATATATAGCAACAGAGAATAAAAGGAAAGAATGATAGATGTAAGTAGAAGTGGATGAAGAATAGGCACAAAGTTGAATATAAATATAATTGATAGTTCTGTTGACAGAACACATACCTGTGATGTTGTAGGGAAGTTGAGGGTTCCTATGTGAGTTGAGGATGAATGAAAGAAAGGAAAAAAGGGCACAATGTTCATCTGCCAGCACATATCAGCACAGTGCAGTGCACATGCACAGGAGGAATGTGTGGCATGCTGTGCAGCAGTGGCATGGGCAAGGAGGTGGTGGCCATGCTGTTTTTATGGTGGTGGCACAGGCAGGTAGGGAGCCATGTGCCATTGACACAGTGGCAGCACATGGGTGGGCACAGGGGAAGGGACATATGAGCTGTCTGCATCATCTTGAGTGGACACAGGTGGGGCAGGCAGGCAAGTTGCCATGCTGTGCTGGTACAGCAGTGGTGTGGGCAAGGATATTGGAGGAGGTAAGGAGGTTGCTTGGAAAGAGTGTGGCCAACTTTAGAAAGAAGAGAAATAATATTCTCAGTCTCTTCATAGAAGACTGAGGGAAAAGAAAACATGCAAAGGAAACTTTCTATAACTAATGGGTCCATCCATATTGTCCCTGAGTCCCATGAGAGGTCTATGTGGTGCAGTCATGCATTTGCTGTCACACATTGCTGTAAACTCCAACACGCCCACTCAGCTAGTGCACCAGTGGATGCCCATGCCAGAGCAGAACTGCTCATGCTTCTGCCATGCCAACCCCTTTGTCAGCACATCTGTGACCTGCTCACCTGTTGGAATATACCCCAATTCCAGTTCCCCACCAGCATACTTCTTGTGTAAGAAATGATACCACACATTGATGTGTTTGGTACACATGTGAAAGGCTGGGTTTTTTGTGATGGTGATGGTGGACTGATTGTCAATTTGGGGCACATAGGAGAGTCATGGAGTTCACCAAGCTTGGAAAGGAGGGCATGAAGCCAGACAGCTTCTTCTGCAGCATGTGCACCTGTGATGTATTCAGCTTCTGTGCTAGAGAGCACCATCAAGGCTTGCTTTTTGGAGCTCCAGCTAATTGCACCACTGGAGAGAATGAAGATGTATCCAGAGATGGATCACCTGTCATTGATGTTGGCTGCCCAATCAGTGATGATAAAGCCTGTTAACTCACCAGGGGAGTTGCCATCAAAGAGGAGCATATGATGTGCTGTGGCACATAGATACCAGAAGGCATGATTTAAAGTGTGGAAATGTGCATTGCCTGGTGTCAAGGTATGTTGGCTGAGTATGCCAATGGTGTACACTAAGTCAGGTCATGTCCCTAACATTGCATACATGAATATGCCCACTGCACTCTGGTACCCATGAATGTCCACTGTCACTTCTGGAGTGTTGAGCTTTGCAAGTTGCTTGTTTTGGAGCAATGGGGTGACCATATCTGCAAAGAACATCATCGATATATTTCTCCTGGGAGAGGACAATGGTCTTGCATTGGTGGTCCTGTGTGACCTGCATGCCAAGAATCCAGCCAATTTCACCAAGGTTGGTCATGTCAAAGGAATGTTTAAGCACTGCCTTCATGTTTTCTATTTCATCAATACTGTGTGATGTGAGTACAATATCATCAATGTAAATCACAACAATGCATATGAGCTCACTGGATGTGTCATGTTTTAGAAAGATGGAGTGGTTGGCATTAGAGCATGTATAACCTAGTGCTTCAAATTCCTTCTTGATGCACTCATACCAGACTTGTCCACCTTGGTGTGTGCCATAAATGGATTTTCCAAGGTGCCAGACCTTACCCACTGAGGGTTTGAATCCAGTGGGTGGCTTGAGATAGATTTCTTCTTTGAGCATGCCATTAAGATAGGCTGCCTTTATGTCCATCTGGTGAACTTTGAAGTCATGTTTGGTGGCAATGGTGAGGATTGTGCAAAGTGATGAGAATTTCATGATGGGTGCAAATGTCTCATCAAAATTGACACCTTCAACTTGGGTGAAGCCTTTCATGACTAGGTGCACTTTGTACTTCTGGATGTCACTGGTTGGTCCCCTTTTGATGCAGGATACCCACTTGCTGCTGACAATTCTGCAATCATGTGGTTGGTTGACTCCTGTGTAGACTTCCATGTGTTGGAAGGTCTGCAGTTCCCCTTCACATGCTGTGGGCCATTCTGCTGTGCAGGGTGTGACATTGCTCCTTCATAAGTGAGTGGATCACTTTCAGATGCAATTGTCATAGCTTGTGTGCATTCACTGCTATCAAGTGGTGGCCAAGTGGTGGCATGTCTTCTGCAGATGGCTGTGTGTTAGTGGTTGCATTTGCACCCTTTTGCTTCTGAGTGTACAACAAGACATTGTAGCATTTGTTGTCATTGCAAATAGGTGTATGTTTGCTGCATGAGGGTTGACTTGTCACTGTGGGTGTAGGTGTAGGAGCCATGGGTGCCATAGGTCATGTGTTGGGCATGGAAGTGGTTGCTGTTGTAGGGGTCACAGTCAGGGGAGCTCTGATGGGAGAAACTAGTGGGTCACTGGCATGAGTATCACACTCATGGAACTCTGAGTTGTCTGCATCAGGATCAAATATGTGTTGATGATCATATGCTGACTAATCACCTCCTTCCTTTTTGATCTGATAAGGTATACACATACACACACACTTACATACATAACCAAACAGTTCTGTTGTACATACTCCCATGGTCTGTGTGCTACTATACTTACTATAAGTAACATGTAGTATTATCATATACAAAATAACTATTTCTAGTTCCACTCCCATGCATGACCTGCATTTATCAGGTTATGGGCCCTGCCTGGGTCATCAGTGGCACTCTTCTCTCAACTCTTGCTCTCATGCTCTTGACTCTTCTACAATCTCCCAATCTCATCTTCATTCTCACCATACTACATCTCACACAAACCTCATCCTCCATCTCCATACCAAAAATCAACATCACTCTGGAAGGCTCAACAAACTACCACCAATGGGCCAATGTGGTGAAATCAGCCCTCATCATTATGGGGGTATGGTACACCATTTCCAAACCACCTATTACCTCTATTGTCAGCACCACTGAGGTACCAGGCAGACTACCTATCAAGGCTACTACCAACATGGACAAAATTCAAATCTGGCATGACAACAACAAAGTCATGAAGGCTGTGATTTCTATGCATTGTAGCTTGCAACCATCCATCCTAATCTCTTCTGAAGCCATCCTAGCACAATGTGTGTGGGACCTGCTTAAAGCAACATATGGGCAGCAAACTGCAGTAGTAGCCTTCATTGAATTCCAGCCAATGTTTACTTGCAAGTTTGATCTTCACTTGCCTATCACTCCACAGATCAACACTCTCCTTGTCACATGGGACAGACTTGCAGCATTGGGCATTGACATCAGCACTTAGCAAATGTGCTTCATCTTACTCCATGCCCTCCCCACATTGTGGAGCTCCTTTTCTTCTGCAGTCTTAGCTTCCTCTGATGTCAATGCATTGGACCTCTCCATTATTCATGCACAAATCCTCAATGAGGAAGCACACTCCAAGCCTCACTCCACCCTTTCTGCCTTCCAATCAGCTCCTACTCCCAGATGGCAAAACAGCTCCTTCTGCACCCATTTCAAGCAAAAGAACCACTCCATCAACAATTGCTGGGCTCTGCATGGCATGCCTGATGATGTAAAGGCCTGTTTGGATAAAAATGGGGATAAGGATAAGGGTGGAGGTGTAATGGAACCCAAGGCTAGCTTACATACATTGTCATCTTCATCTGCCTCTGTATTTGACACCTGCTACTATGACTGAGAGTACAGTGCATGGATGCTGGACTCTGGCTGCACTGATCACATCACTCCCTACAAAAATGACCTGTTGGACTATGCCTCTATTGCCATGAGGAGCATCACAGTCAGTGATGGTTCTGCTATCTCCTGCATTGGGAAAGGCTCCTGCATGTGGCAACATGTCCTTCCTGATAAAACCAACATCTTGCTGTCACTTTCAGATGTCCTTCACATACCTGGGGCATCTGGATGTTTCCTCTCCATTAGTAAGCTCAATTGTTTGGGTTTCTGAATCACCTATGAAAGGGGTACCTGCACCATCTCAAGAGCCAGCCACACATTCAGCATCAGAGAGCTGCACAACAGCACATACTGGGTTGATCTGGCCCCTGTGCTGCTCCTCTGTGTCATGGTTGCTGTCAGGATGCATTATTTTTCCTTTCATTTTTACGATTTTCTTTTATCTTATCACTCAAGATCTGTAGTTACATCTTATCTTATCAGATCAAATCTTTCACAATAATCTATGACTCATTTCTCATTCATCATCAGGCCACTTACTCTTTTCTTATGACACATATTCTCACAGACACTTACAAATACTCTCA
>QLPN01000443.1:0-15305 GCA_003314395.1 Albatrellus ellisii
CTTTACGATGTATTTCTTCTTGCTGATGGCATCTTCCGCGTACCAACAGGTTGTTCCTCGACCGATGACCGAGCTGCGGTTGAGCCCAATACCCATGATATTCAGCGACGTCGGACGAGGAGGAACAGTGTCATCGCGGCTCGAAGAGTCAGGTGGCACCTCAACTTCGGCACCGCCGGATTCCGGCACGAACTCCCAACCGGACAGATTGAGCTTGCCTATAATAGTAGCTGAGTCGGAGATCTCCGGACTGGGATTATACGTGATGGTCGTATCAAGACCAATAGTCGCGTCGTCAGAGAACATGAGTAAGATGGCCTCGACGAAGAGCACAGGGTGCTCATGAATGTTGACATAGTCAAAGAAGGACGGGCCCGTGCGATCAAAGCAATACATGCGCATGTATTGGCAAGACACAGCAACGCAGTCCACGAACAGCCGATTGGGCTGTTCGTGGAACTGTTGTCGTGCATAGCTGCCGAGCTGGATGGCAGTCGCGTAACTCTCGGCCATGGACTTGATCTTGTTGCTTGGTTTGAGGTCCAGCACACTCCTGACGTTTCAGTAAGTCAGCTTGCTTTTCCTTTTCCTCACCATGCCCATGTCTTGATTGGGACTAAGGGACTTGCCAGTCCCGACGACGCAGAAGTCCGGTTTCGTCCCCAGGCCCGCTGTAGGTGCATCAATTCCAACAGTCTGGTGCCAGACCATCCTGTTGCTTGTGTTCATCAACTCCCTGTCCCCTGACAGATGAAAATGTTCAGCAATCCTGTTCATCACATCCACAAAGGCCTCATAACATGAGTTGTCATCTGCAGGTATGCCCAACCATCGTTCCCCTGTCCATAGCTCCAAACCATCTCCAGACCGAAGGTATCCATCAATGGTTTGATGGAGATCCCTTTCATACTGTTCCAAAGTATGATGGCTAATATCTTGGGGTGTAGATGGCAGCGCCATGGATGGCCACGGGAGGCTGGGAAATTGTTTCCAGAGTCGACGCGCCAGAAAAAGTCTTAGATGTAGGTGGTTTGTATCCTTGACCTGTCCAGCATCGTCATTATTGCAGCCTGTCCTGGTCGAATCAGCGGCGTCGACCAGTGCAGCTTGTTGATTCTTACCAACGACTCGGCGAGCACTGGGATTGACCCATAGTCCTTCCAGCTCTTCCTCAAGCCCACATTTCAGCTTACTGCCATAAGTTATGCGATCGACTTTCTTATCATGCTGAAGGCCACTCGTGCTCTCGTGGTGTGGAGTCACCTTGACTTCGGGATGGCTCTTCTTCAGAGTCGTCATGTTCTCCTGCGGTTCATGCGCCGTCGGTGGTCTTTGTTGTGGGTTCTGAGGTATGTCAGTTGAGTACGTACCCAGGCATGTATTTCCTGAGGCTCACCGACTCTGAACTGCTGCCTTCTTGAGATCCAGAGCTTGTCATGGTCATTGGAGATAGCTGCAGGAGGATGAGAGACAGTGGATAACTATGGTGAGGCTGAGTCGTAGGATGGATGCTCAAGTCTGACTGATATATACCAGCTTTCGGTGGAGAGAGACCTGGTTATTTCGATGAACAATGTCAGACGGCGTAACTAGGATTGTGGTGGATCGGATATCGATGGTCCAATCGAGCGGACATGCAGCTGGGTTGAGCATGCGGTACTGTGTCCTGAAGTGGCCAGAAGTCCTTACAGAGCTATGTGGCACCTGTATATCTAGATCTTATGTACAATGTTGTAACGGATACAGATGAAGGGCAGATCTTCGATGTGGGTGATCTTAGGTTTGGTCCGGGATGAACAAGGGCAAAATGTGATTCCGCTTGATGCTGATGACACGCGTGCCAGTGATAAGAGCATGGTTTGTTGACTTGATGCCGTGCTCCATCCTACACGCACCACTGGTCATGCAGGATGACACTGTATTGCGTAGCAAATATACAGAGATCACGTGCAATGTCACTGATAATCGACCTCAGTGTTCCCGATCTGGGTCACCATGCAGTTGTAGCATAATAGCGCCAGGACACCTGATAGGAACTGATTATTGTGCCCGAACGTAGCAATCATGGTAGAGCACTAAAAGTTTATCTACGGTCCCTGGAGACACATGCTGTGAGAGAGCACAAGGGTCTAGATTGTGTGCGATATAGACAAAATATAGTCAGGTGGAGACTGACTGTGACAGTTAACCCGTTAAAGACCACTGGAACTGATCGTGGCGATGGTGCGGGCACAGCAGCAGAAGCGACGGTAATCATCGATGAGAATGGCCAGGTAGACTCGGCCCGCCCGCCTGCCTGCTTCAAGTTGTAGGTCTCGTCTAGCGCTGATCATGCTAGTGGCGGCTTTGCATGGTAATGTTGAACGGGCCGTAATTGCACACCGTCAGGTGAAAAAATTCACGGTTAATTTGATGGCCCTCTCCTTTGTTAACTTTGTCATATTTTTAATGAGATTCCATGTTTAGGAGACTCGAGACATTCATAGAGGTGTTTGGAACGATGGCCCTTGTATCTCACGTGTAGAAAGAAACATCAACCAAGGTGGAGCAACCCCACAAAACTGTAACATTCTCTCTTATTTATTTTTCCATTTGTCTGAGCTTGGGTATATCTTCATCATGCTAGCATTGTCGCGATCGTGTGTGTAAATGAGCCCTTACCACTATTCTCACATGCTCAATGAGGCCGTGAGAGTGCAATAACAATCTGCGTGCTTCGAGATTCATTGGCGGCCTGACTATGATTACACTGAAAATCAGCTGAGGATCATGCTTTCTTCTGAAAGTTCAGAGGTGAGACAGGGTTTCAATAAGATGCTCGGCGATCATATTCGGGCACTTTTGGGTAAAGGCAGGAAGTCCTGGACGCCTAGTAAGTTTCGACTATTGCAAGATAGATGATTGCGTGGTGAATGGGTGGAAAAGTACATGAGGCTTGGATGAATGATAGAGAAGACAAAAAAAACACATTCAGGTTTCACTTTCGTGAAAGGATGAAGAGTAGCATAACACAAGCCTGGAAACAACACAGAGATTGTCAGACTGCGCGCGGTCATGGTACTGTAGGCAAGTACTAGTGAAAACATGTACATATTCATTTAAGATGTACAACGAGGACGCCGCCATTTCCAGGTACTGGGAACGGTTTGTAGTGGCGTCTATAGGTAAGGTATATGGATGATTAGAGTATAGTACTTGAAGGGGAGTGAAACTTGCGATTTTAGCCAGTGTTTAAGTTCGTGTTTGATCTTTGCAACACCACCTAGGCTGTGAAGACCTCTCCCTATAAGAGTAAATCAAATGTTACATCGATAGTCTGGATATAAACTACTGTAGTGGATGAGATACCAACCGATGATGAATCGTATCTCAGCATCTTGTCGCCCCTCTGCTATCGTAAGATACTCTTCTGTGTAATCCAGTGCCTCGTTTACATGTAGGCAATGTAGGTCAACTTGATAGGGATTCTGGCAATTGATATTCTTGAGGAAGAAGATTGAGATTCAACGCCGCTGCCAGAGATTGTACCTATAACTCACTGGGTTTTTCTCTGCATAAAATACATGATAAGCTATGCTTGTCGATGCAACTGATACAGCGGTAACGCACCTGCAAATATTTTTTCTGCTGCGGCTGAGTTTGCCGCTTGCTGCTTGGCTTCATACACTCTTACGTGGAGTCTGAGCGTTTCTCTTTCCCCACATTTAGATGTCTTTTTACTTGCCAAAAATGCAGCCTCCTTCCGCCAATTATAATCAAATACGTGTTCGTGAAGCTCTTCCGCTGTGTCTGTGTCTGATAGTTGGAATGGAGACACTAGGCATGCCGGTTCCTCTTGCGAGGGTTGCAGAGGCGGAAGTAAAGGCGCTGGTTGCGTTCCATTCCAAGGACGGGAAGAACTCGGTGTGGTGTATGATGGATGGTGACTGGCTCTTCTTTCGGCTGGGAGCAGAGGCCCATATCCGCATCAGCTGCAGTGTCTGGAGGAACAGCACTGTTGCCAGAAATCACAAGTAATGGTAATGCACTGGACACATCTTCAAATACATCTGATCGCGAGAATAAGAGAAACAATGAAGAGGAAGACTATAGCAATTATTAAAGCCATGTCCATTGGGGCATAACAAGGGTGTTTAGTCAGTCTTCCTAGGTTTAGGAACCAGGTGTGGCATTATTGAGGGCAGATAGTCAGCCACGTGGAAAAGGCTCTTGTTCTAGAAGCCGCGACACAGAATGTGACTCGGAATGGTGGTCGCATGCACTGTCAATGTATGCACATACTGCTGCTGATGCATAGGGACAAGACATGAAGAGCGGCTGCAGAAATCAGAATATACAGAATACTCCGCGAATACCGACTCGAAATTAAACAATTGTCACTGTTGTGACGAATGTGTGGGTCACGCAGTCTGAGTGAGTATCACAACATTGATTCTTTTGGGTGTCAGTGTTTCTGAGGAATGGACTATTTGTTCCTGACAGTATACAGAGGGGTCATGCGAGCGAGAGATGTAGCACCATTGACCTGGGAGGAAGCTGAGGCGGAAGGATGGAAATCCCCTCATCTATCTCGTTACCGGCTGACACTGTAAACACTCCACCAAAAAAAAAAGTTGGGCAGTTGAAGTCAGGGTCTGTCAGACTATTAGAGTTGAAAAAAAAAAGTTCACTCGCAAGTATTTGACATCAATCGACATCCTGTCTGCACTGCCCTCAGGTGCACCTGTTACGAACTAGTATGACAGACGGTCGGCTATGAACGTATGGGGACAGATAAGAGACTCAGGGCATAACACGCAGTGAGAAAGATAACGGATGATTTGAATAAGCAGGGATTGTACACCGGATAGTACAAGAGACTAAGCTGAAGATCTTTGTACAGTACCGGGCTCCTTTATATAGTACAATTGTAGGTCAAGGAATATTCTGCTACAATAATAGAACAGGCCATGTCATGATATAAGGAATGTCCCAGTAATACTGCGCAGTGGTTTGTAAGTAAGAATGTTGCTGCAGCACAGTATATGTGGTAAATGTGAAGGAAAGAAAATCGTAACAGCACCTATGCAGCAACAACATCCATGCCTTTCGTTCCCTCTGCAAGATGGATCGCATTCTGCTCCATTTGTTGTGTTCGCCGCTGACCCCACCAACCTTCTATACCAACCGCGCTGACCTCAACAGTATGACCTACGTCCCTTGCCTTGAAGTCTGAGTGCAGTACCCACAGCGTGTGTGCCCTACACTCGTGCCACATCCCTGTCTGTTTTCGCATGGCGATAGCATAAGGAGTTTACCTTGGACTACCCCATCTGCTCTCCACCCTGCACTATTGTCACCTCCTGAATATGCTGAGCATGTTCGAGGAGCATCACCACATCACCTCCAGCGCAGGGCACAATCATCTCGCCAGGGCTTTCCAGGGGATCATAGAACTCTTCCAGTTGGACACAAGGCTGCCGCCCTCACCTGTGGCTACTGTGTCCGTGTCAATTTCGACAGGTACAGCCACTCTCCACAACCCCATGAATGAAGTGCATGTGTCATGGCGGTCCACAATGGTCTTGGACATGGCAGGATTTGACCTTCCTGTGTGTGGGGTGATCCCCAACTTCCCTTGACATGGTTGTTAGGAGACCGAGGTGAGGTGAATGAACAGTTGTTTATTCATAACCTGATTTTCGATATATATCCTGAGCATTGTAATGAAGCACGCATGCAATCGAATGTCAGGGGAAAGCATGATGTCTGTCATGGTATCTCATCATGTTTCCCATGTGACAGGCTTCCAGTACCATGGCCAGTCCTAGTGTGATGGCCCCACAAGGCCCGCACAGCATGTATTCATGTTCTGTGAAGCATGCTCGATCGTCGTGCTCTCATCCTGATCCTTTCTGTTTATCACTGCTTAAGACCAACCATGACAAGCCCTGCCTTCAACACACCCGTCCGGCTCACTTTCCCAAGTTCAGAGTCTATGAATTGCTTAGCATGATGGTGCTGTAGATGGTCCGCGACCATGCGCTGATGTGTTGGTTGAATGATGAGCCCAGCCTCCGGTACGCCTCCCTTTGCCCATGCCCCACCACCCACGCAGAACTTGCCATTGTATCTCCTCACCCACCTGCACAGAGCGGGAATTGTGACAGGAAAAGGCTGTGCCTTATACGCGATGCAGACCTGAAAGCATGCGTACCTCATTGCCAGGAATGTGTGCCTGGTGCATGGGACTGCTCACGCCAAGGACCGTGCCCATTTGGAAGTCCATTAGACAAGTGTAAAACATTTAGTTGGGAGCAATGGCGATGTAACTATTGTGTCTCAAACCCCTGTTGTTGTCTCGGACAGGATTCGAGATGAGCCCCATGCAGGACGGTAGCTTATTTTGTGGGGCTGCAGGATCGAGGAGTCGTGTGGGGGCTGTGGCAGGTCCATTATGGTGAGTTCCTAGCTATCAGATCCTTGACATCCAAATGTTACTAGGTTGGGACTATTTGGCAAAAAGGGTCTTTTTCCTTATCTTTTGCACTCGTTTGGCTCGTTCTCGCTTGTCATCATTATTTGCGCTACCCACCCTCCTATGCCCCTTTCTGTGGCAGCATTATTCATTATATTTGTTATCCGAGCCTGGCCTTTACACCATGTTTATGTCATCACATCTTTGTCTTGCATAGCAACGCACAACATCTCAGTTGGTGCTCCCTAAGTATGGGGCACCATATTCCACTATCTTTCATGCCGCGAAGCCTCCCCCAATGCAGAGCCAATTAGAGCAAGCCCCCCAAGATACACACATACAACATTTCATATGTTGCAGTTGTCGTTGCTTTCATTGAAAAGGGACATTGCAGGGATACATTGAAAGTCTTAAGGATGTGAGCAGGATATAGAAACATGATGTATTTGGTGACATATGGGATGAACAAACATCTTTCGTGTTCAAAGCTTTCACCATGTTGTCAATAAAACAGTGTGTAGATGACCTACCAAGTTCAACTGACTGACAGGAAAGTTCTGCTATGCAAATTTTGACTGTCAGTGTCTATCTCAACAATATCAACTGTGATTGCTGCCATCATGAACTGTGTTCAGGTCATTGACAAAGCAAAATAGGGTTGTGATGTCAAAGTGTTCAAGTTGTTCACTGGCCAAGTTGACATGTGAAGTGTCAAAGGAATTCAATGGTGATGAGAATACAATACACAATGGTCAATATAATGTCATGAAAAGAATGGGGAAGGGCAGAGCATAGTACAATACAGGTGTGTAAATGCTATCTCCTGCAGATTGAGCTGTCTTTTTTTGAGATGCAAGGATAGTCTGGTCAGTTATAGCAAATGTTCTGTTGCCTTGCAGCTTGAGGAGGTGCTCAGGCAACATATACTACCCATTATGCCACAACCATGAGGTGATGACAAGGGTGTTGTGAGGCCAATGTTTGCCAGCAAGGTCACACAATGTAAAGGAAAGGGAAAGGGCTAACAAGAGGGATGAGATCATGCTTAAGCAAATGGATATCCCAGATGTATTCAGCTGAAGTATATATACTAAAGGAAACCTGTGCACAGACCATGTATGTACTGTAGGGCAGGTGTATCATAAGGTGTATCATAAAGGAATGCACAGCATTCCTGTGAACAATCAATAAGCAACTTGCACAGCATCAGTAAGGATGTGCAGCATCTGTGAGAAGCTCTGTAAGTGACTGGGAATATGTGTCATATGTATATAGTAATTGGGCCAATGATGAATGATGAATGAGTCATATATAATCATGATAAGATCTATCAATGATCTGATGATATCTCTTGTAGATCTTGAGTGATAAGCATGAAAGAAATCGTAAAATGAAAAGAAAAAATCAATGCATCCTGACAAATACCCCTTCTTTTAGGGCAAGATGACTCAACGAGCATATGATATTCCTGTAGATCCAAATCCCCCTTCACCTCAGACAGTTTCATCTAAATATGCAACTTCATGAACATTGGCAATAGATATGTTTTCAAGGGTCAGTTGAGTGATGCAATGATGAGCATCATGTGCACGTAACACTGGAAAAATGACCATCAGCAACATCAGGCAAACACAGTGACATTAACACACCGCATGTGAAAATCATCTGCAGTCGCTGTAATCACTCATTCATGCAGGCATTGGAAAACAATACCGGGTCAGCCGACGAGGGATAGGATGAATAGGCTAAGGCATGGTCTAGACCCACCAAAGTAACCATGGAGGCATGAGTCGTGAAGTCAGCATTTGGTGCGATCAGCACTATTCCTCTTTTGCTCATCCACTATAGTATGATACTTTATTTGCTTGCATACAGACTCCACTTCATTTCAAATATCCCTATGATCAACCCTACACTGTAAATTTTCTGTTGTGTTTTGTTGTGCTCCAGTCTTGGAGCTAGGCTTGTATTTAGATAGCACATTGTCCGCCGAAAAAGATTAGATTTCCCCCACCTACAATTTCACTTCCTCTCTCCATCCAAATTACAAGTGAAAGAGCACATCCAAACCTTCCCTCCACATGTCCACATTTGCAAGGAAATAGTGCATTCTTCATAGGTCACATCTATTTTGCGTTGTCTTCACCATTGCATTGCATCCAGTCACATTCTCCATTGCATTGCATTCTCCATTGCATTGCATTCTCCATTGCATTGTGTTCTCCATTGCATTGTGTCAATTCTCCATTTCATTGCATTCCCCTTATCTCGCCATATCACCTGTCTGTTATGGGAATTGCATTCCCTTCTGTTGCCCTAATTGTGTCGTGCTATTGCCCTTAACTACTAAAACTCCCTTTTCCTTGGTGTCTAGAGAATCTTATGACTCACACCCTCCAGCATTGTTGTGGTTGTGGTTGATTTCTCCCTTCAGCCCAGCACAGCACATATCAGCAATCACCAGGATTAATCTCAAAATCATTTTTGCCAAGGTTGATAATGAGTATTTGTATTTTCAATACTCCCCTATAGTCTGAATTGATGACACCTGCACCAATATGAATAGAATTCTTAACAGCCAAACCACTGTGAGGTGCAATACAGCCATAACAATGCTCTGGTATAGCTAAGGCAATTTGGGTGTCAACCAATTTTCGACCATGTGAGGGAATAGTGATTTTCTCAGTGCTATAGAGATCTAATCTGGCAGCATGCTCTGATCCTCTTGTGGGTTATTTTGCTGATTCAGAGAGTCATTTGATGGGTAGTGAACATTTCTGAATAGTATGAATGGCAAGTGGATGTTTGGAATGGAATTTGTTGACCAGCTTTGGTACGTCTTTGATAATGTGGGTAGCTGGTTCCCAGGAATTCTTGTCTTCCAGGTAGTTCTTCCATTTGATAAGATATTGTGTTTTGCCTTTGTATTTTTGACTATTCAGAATTGTTTCAACTTTGTATTGTTCTATGCCATCTTTGATGATTGGTAAAGGTGGAGTTTTGACAATTCTCTCAGGAATATTGTTTGGGGTGTATGGTAAAAGTTTGACAATGTGAAAGACCAGATGAATTTTCATAGTTTTGGGTAATGCCAATTTGTATGCATTGTTTGACAATACTTCTGTGATTGAATATGGTCCCAATTGTTTGTGGTCCAATTTTCTGGTGGGTCTTCCAGATTGAATATTGGTCATGTCTAGCCAAACTTTTTCTCCAATTCTGTATTTGGGTGTAGCTCCTTTGTGAGCATCATAGTACTTCTTCATATCATCAGCTGCTTTTCTCAGCACTGATTCTGCATCATCCCTTGTCCTCTTCATTTCTTTGACAAAATTTTCTACCAAATCAATAGTGGACATCTTGCCCAGTTTAAATCCCATTTGAGGATTTTGTCCAGAATTTAATATGAATAGGGAGTACTTTGTTGTGGCATTGACTTTGTTATTATAACAGAATTCTGCCATAGGTAACCAGTTCATCCAGTCCAATTGACGATGGTCTACAAAAATTCTGAGATATTGTTCTATCTCTTGATTTATTCATTCTGTTTGACCATCAGTTTGTGGATGATATGCTGTGGATAAGGCTGTTTTATGCCTAGCAACTGGTTTAACTCCTTCATCATCTTGGAAGCAAATTGAGGACCTCAATCAGAGAGGATCTTTTCTGGTAGTCCATGATGTTCCAAATATTGTCTCTGAACAATCTTGCTACTCCTTCAGCAGTTACATCAGATGTCACTGCCATGATGTGTATCATTTTTGAAAATTGGTTGACAACCACAAGTATTGAGTCATATCCCTGACTATCTGGCAATTGCGTGATAAGATCTGTAGATATGATTTGCCAGGGATAAGATGGTATTTCATTTGGAGTCAATTCTCCTTGTGGTTTCTTTGTGATTGTTTTGGTCCTTTGACAAATATCACAACTCTTGACATATTTTCTGATGTAGGCTGCCATTCCCTTCCACCAAAATGTTCTTGACACTATCTCCAGTGTCCTCCACTGTCCTGGATGTCCAGTGATTGGAGTATCATGACATTCATTGCTTGATGACTTCTACTCTGCAACTGTCTGGGACAAGAATCTTGTCTTTATATCTTGTTTGTTCTGTCCCCATCCTGCAATAGTAGCCATTTTTGCTTCATCTGCTGATGATTCTGACCACATCTTGACATCTCCATCTTTCTCCTGTTCATCTACTATTTTCTGAAGGAGTGGAATGTTGTTCATCAATATTACTTGTATATGATTTGGTTTAATAAAAAATTCTGGTTTGAGCAATATGACATTCTCATTGTCATTTTCTGCCCCCTCTTTATGATCCACTTGTCTCAAGAGGAGATCTGGTTTGGCTGAACTCTTTCCTGATCTGTGGGAAAGGTGAAAGTTGAACCTAGAAAGAAATAGAGACCATTGGGCCTGGTGATGGTTCAATTTCTGGGCACTCATAAAGTACTCTAGGTTTTTGTGATCTGTAAGGATTGTGACAGGACTATCTGTTCCTTCTAGATAGTGTTGCCATTGCTCCAGTGTGTGTATGACAGCCAGCATTTCTTTGTTGTATATATCATAATTCCTCTCTGCTGATGACAATCCTTTGCTGATATATGCCACTGGGTGCCACTTTTCATCATCTCTCATCTGTGACAAGACTGCTCCTGTAGCATAGCCTGAACTGTCTGCTTCTACTAGATATGGTTGATTGGGTTCTGGGAAAACTAAAGCTGGTTTAGAACATAATGCAGTTTTAAGATTTTCAAATGAGTCTTTTTGTTCTTGATCCCAATGCCATTTGATGTCTTTTTGTAGAAGTGAATTGAGGGGCTTAGCCAAATCTGAAAATCCTCTGATAAAATGTTGATAAAAATTTGTGAAGCCAGGAATGAGTGAACTTTGGTAATGGAAGTTGGTATTGGCCATTCTGCAATTCCTTGAACTTTGATGGATCCATCATGATTTTGTCAAAGGATATTTTAAGTCCAAGGTAATCAATTTCCATTTTCTTGAAGTTGCATTTTTCTGGTCTCAGATATAATTTGTTATCACATAATATCTTCAACACTTCTTCCACTATGACCCTATGTTCCTCCAATGTTGCTGTGAATATGAGGATATCATCCATGTAGACCACTACCTTTCCCTTTGCTATCAACTCTCTAAAGAGATGATTCATCATTGTTTGAAAGGTAGCGGGGCTATTGGTAAGTCTGAAGAACATAACAAGAGGTTCAAATAATCTTTTGTTTGTTATGAAGGCAGCCTTCCATTTGTCTCCTTTGATTTGGATGTTGTTGTATCCCCATCTGATATCAAGTTTGGTAAAGTATTTGGCCCCTTTGAGTTTGTTGATCAATTTCAATATGAGTGGTAGTGGGTAAGAATTTTTGATTGTTATCTCATTGAGTTGATGATTATCTTGAATCAGACATAATTCTCCTGATTTCTTTTTGATGAAGAAAAATGGAGAAGCCATTGGTGATTTCAATGGTCTGATTCATCCTGATTTTAGGTTTTTGTCGATAAACTTTTCCAACTCTTTTTGTTCTGAAAAGGAAAGATTATAGACTTTTCCCATGTGCATCTTTACATTTGGTTTCAATTCAATTGCATGATCCCAAGTCTTTTTTGGGGGTAATTTATCAAATGATTCTTTTGCAAATGCTGATTTGAAACCATGGTATGCTTTTGGTACTATGTCTTCAAAAGATTTTTTTATCTTTCACTTTTCTGCTTTGATTGTGAGATCCTGAGATATATTGGATATTGATGCTTCAAGTTCAGGATCTCCAATCATGATACATAGGACTCTGTCTTCTTTTCCTATTGTATCATTGTCTTCATCAATTTCCTTCAATTCTGGAAATTCTTTCTTCTTCAACTTGTGTTCTTTTTGATCTGTGACTACTCTGACATGACATCATCTTGGGCACCTTGTGAATTTTACCTTGCCAGTCTCCCAGTCTATCTCTGGATTGTGGATTTTCAGCCAAGTTTCTGTGAAACCAGGAGTGGGCAGGTGGAGATGATTACAAGAAGGGAGGATGTGAGGCGCATGCTATACAGTGAGGTCACAACTGAAGAGGAAAGGGGGATTGGTGAGGGAGGAGACAATACACCTTTAAGAGAAGAGTCACGCCGTGTAGCAGATATCTCAGATGTATAAAGCTAAGGAGTTATCTACTACATGAGAGTCTTTATATACTACAGGGATCGGTGCACAGACCATGTGCTGTCACTGTATGGCAGGTGTATGTAAATAAGATGCACAGCATTGCACTGCATCAGTAAGCGTCTGTGGGAATTGTAGTCATAAATGTACAGTAAGCGGCCTGATGACTAAATGAATATGTGTCATAGATAATCGCGATAAGATCTACTGATGATCTGATAAGATGAGATAAGATATCTCTTGTAGATCTTGAGTGATAAGGATGAAAGAAATCGTAAAATGAGGAGAAAAATAAGTACGTTCTGACAGAGGACATGTGTTGGGAGGCAGACATTGATAGACAGAGGAGGAGGAGCAAGAGCACAGCCAGAGGAGAAGAGATGCCAGACATGAGGGTGCAGAGTAGGTAAAAGATGCTTTCCAGAGCTTGGAAATACTTAGAGAGAGAGAGTAAGATGATGGGGGAAAAGTAGATATGGAGATGAAGCTATAAAGTTATAGCTCCACTCCAAAGACTAAGACAAAGATGCTGCCTAATGCAGTAAGACAAGAGCATGGCCATGGTAAACATAAGAGCAGAGCCAGAGATAGACAAGACAGAGCACAGCCACAGATGAGATAAGATGAGATGGGGATAAGATGTAGAATGAATAGATGAGGAGATAAGGTTGTAAGTAGAGAGATATGATAAGGGACTGCTCAGTGGCATAAATTTGAGATGAAATCCAACAGTTTCACCTAGAATAAGATTGACTTTTCCTAGGCCTGTTACACAGAATGTAGTCCTTTCTGTGTGATTTTGAATCTTGATTATTAAATCCACTGTTTCTTTTATGGAACCATTTTCATTTCTTGTTCCATCTATGTTGTAGACTGGTATTGCAATCAGGAGTTTCTTTGTACTAAGATGATTATTCTTTACAAATTCTTCGTCTATGTAACATGTTGTTGCTCCTGAATCAACTAAGGCTTGGATGGTGATCACTTGCCCATTCTCTGGTTTTTTTACTTCTAATTCTATCATGGGAAGTTCTACTCTTGTTCCCATGATAATGTGCTTTTCTTTTTCAAGAGAGGGCATACTCTCTGATGTCTTTTCCTTTTCAGTCTTTTTTTTCTGATGCAATGTGATTAAATATCTTGATTGGATCACATACATTGGCATGGTCAACAGCACTGTCATCTGGAGTAAGAACTGAAAAATGATTGGACGAAGTAGTGACATCTACTACTTGTCCTTTCCAAAACCTGCTTCCTTTGCAATTTTCTTAATTGCCTTGTCATTCAACATCTGTGTGAATTCTTCCATTGTCATTCCTCTGATCTGTTCATGAATGGTGTGCAATTTCTCTTTCTTCTTCTGCAGACAGTCTCTCGATATGTGCCCCTTTTCCCTACAATTGAAGCAGATGATTTCTTGATGTCTTTGTGCATGATCTACATCCATTGGCACTGTTTCATTGCTGGCTTTGTGCACAGAAGGATTAGCAGCTACTGTTGAGGAGTTTGTGTTTTGGTTGTATCTGGGTCCCCAGCTTGAGGATCCCCTGTCTGCAACCAATTGTTTAAACTCTTGCATATGCCAATCCATACTCTGTGCCATTTGTTGCCATTGCAAATATGTGATGGGTAGGGGATTGATATTGTATATTCTTTGCAGTAGATCCACATTTAATCCTCTTTTGAAGCAATTGACAAGTGCTTCATTGTTGTATTTGGTTTTTGCTGCAATTAAGAGGAAATCTGTGGTGAATTATTCTGCTGATTTTGTCCCCTGTCATAGTTTGTGCAACTGCTGTTGCACCATTTGTGCTTCATCTGGATCTCCAAATTGTGCCCAAAGTTTCATGTTGAATTCTACCCAATTTGCAAATGGTTGTGGATATGAGGTATTTGTTGGGTTAGCTTCATGTAGTCTTTGTTTCATGACTACTAGATTTCTCCATGCTTTGGCACTTCCTCCTATCATATAGGATAGGGTGTATGTGATCCTGTCACTATCAGTCCACATTTTGTTTGCTGCAAACACCAGGAACAGTTCTTGTATAAAAGAATCAAGTTTGTCACAATTCCCCAAGTATGGAGTAGGTGATGAAACTTTTACCTGGTGTTGGGCAAATACATGGCCCATGTGGGTGGCAGTGAGGCCAGAGGTACTTGTCAAAGGTTGCATTGGGATTTGGGGGACAGATAGCATCGACGGTATTTTGGCCAAGGATTTGGTAATCTTGACCAATGCATTCCCCATTTCCAATTGGTGTGTCTGTTGCTGCTGTTGCACTAGCTTTGACTATCCTATTTTGTGCCTCATTATCTCCAAGGTATCCTCCAGATCCACTATTCTTGTCACCATTGGAGTTATTCAATTGGCTGTATCCATCCTTTCTTCTGATGAGTCTTCAATGATAGGTGGTGGGTCTTATGAGACTGGAGTCTGCATATATCCCTAAAGGCGGGAGACTGGGTGCACTCAACTAAAGATCACTCAATAGAAGAGGAAATCCAGCCATAACTAGCTGGAGTATATTTACTATACTACAGCTATCTATATACTCTAAGGTAACATGCATGGACCAGTGCAGCTACTCTAGGGCAGACTGCTACAGTACAACTCGCAGTAAGTATGGTACCATGCCACTACCTCATGGTATGACCTCATAGGGCTAGAGTAAG
>QLPN01000444.1:0-10381 GCA_003314395.1 Albatrellus ellisii
GATAATGATGATGATGATGATGATGATGATGATGATGGTTATGCAGTAGGTGGGGATGATGGCACTGTCTGCCCTGTGCTGGGCAGGGCCCATAACCTGTTTGAGCAGGCTAGGGCAGGCAATAGTGAAGAGGTGATATGTTTTGATTGCAATGCAGAGAACCCCCAAGGTACACAGGAGTGCAGACATGAGCTGCAAGCAATATAGTAGCAGTGGCAAGAGTGGCCACAGGTGATGAGTAGTAAAAGATGCTGCAGGAGTGAGGTGCAAGATGGAGATAGAAGAGTAAGTAAGAAGATACTCACTCAGACAGTGTGAAGAGTGTCTGAGGAGATCATGTTGTAGGGATTATCATGTGTAGTGTCTGTGCATAGAGTTGAAGCAGAGAGTGTAATTGTAAAATACACTGATCACCAAAAGTGTGAAGTAAAGGAGGTCTGCGCCACAGAGATTGTGTGTATGTGCAGTGGGAGAAGAGAAGCTGAATGAAAGAGTACCATACATATATAGATATTCAACACATTGTACTGACAATGATCACTACTCATACATGTCCCTGTCCATCAACACAGGAACTCTGCACCTGTGAAAGAGATAATTGTCAGAAAATAAAAGAGAAAATATAATAATCAACATTGCTAAAGCATTTGAGTGTAGATGCATAATAATAGAAGACTAACATGATTGTACAGCTAAAGTACCCAGCACAATGATACTCATGGATACAGTAGCATGATTTAATACAGAAAAAACATAGCATGAACATCCTGCAAAAAATGTTATTGCTTAAAAGATGGTATCAACAGAACACACCAACAGGTTTGCAAAATATGGAAGAGAATAAATACTTGTTGCATTTCAATAGAGAATAAAAGGAAACAATGATAGATGTAAACAGAAGTGTATGAACAATGGGCACAAAATTGAATATAATTGATAGTTCTGTTGTAGAGAAGTTGAGGATGAATGAAAGAAGGGAAAAAGAGGGCATGATGACCATCTGCCAGCACACACCAGTGCAGCTTTCTGAGCCCAACCTGGGTATGCACAGTGCAGTGTGCACACACAGGAGGAATGTGAGGCCGACACAATGTTGAAGCCAAACAACTGAGGAAAAGCTAAAACAAACAAAAAGGACAATTGCACTTCAACTAGTGGATATCCCAAATATATAATCAGCTAAATAGAACAAGAGAAAAGAGAAGCTACTATACCTAGTGGATATCCCAGATGATCAGAACTGGGGAATAAACTGCTAGGAGTCCTATGTATATATAGTACCCTGGAGCATGCACAGACCATGCAGTACAGTATAGGGGTGGAGAATGAGAAAGTATAGTAATGATGTCATATCTAATAATAGAGGGGATGTGTAAGTGCTGACTGAGGCTCCACAGTAACTGTGGGTGTGATTGGTGATATTCCACAGCAAGTGTGAGAAGGATTGGTGAGCATGCACAGTAAGAGTGAGAAAACAAGTCATAGCTAAAGATAGAACAGGCCGATCAGAGATTGGATGACATACATGTCATCAGCTGATAAAGATGAACAAGAAGCATGCATGACTGTGGGAATTGCTTCAATAGATCAGGAGTGATTGTAAGATCTATGGTGATAGAGACATAAGAAAATAGAGGAAAAATGAAGAGAAAATAGGGAAAATAATAGCAGCCTGACAAATACCCCCTTCTTAAGGCAAGACATCTTGATGAATGAAAAATGGAGATGAACAAGCATGGCAAATATCTTCTTCTTCACCTCCCATAGATTTGAAAGGGATGCCAGCAAAGAGCAATGGAGAAAGAGGAATGATGGAAGAAGATTTAGGTAATTCTTTTAAATATTCATATGATTTTGGAGTAATGACTCCATCATCATCTTCATCTGTAAAGTCATCTTCATCTTTGGTAATACCAAAAGGTACTTCCTCATATCCTTCATCAAGAATTGGTGGAATAGATAAAGGTGTTTCTTCTTGAAGTCATTGAGTGTAATGTGGTTTTGCCATCATCTCAGGTGAATATTCCATCTGGTAAAGAGAATAAATGGCTACAGAATGTATTGCTTGAGGATTCTCTTTATGGTACCTCTTGAGCATATCAGGAACATCTTCCATCAATACTGAAGCTGCTAAGAGCGGCCTATTGGACGGTCTTAGGGAAGATCTAAAATGTTACTCCTGGTAACCAAGGTTTGGATATTGGCTTGATGAACGTAATAGAGATTCCGGATGACGATGAAGAGTGGGATTAACGATATAGTTATGAGGATGATTCCACCAATAACGATACAAGGATCCAGTTTGACTTTAGTGTAAGATGTCTTTAACGATTTAGAGTTCTTAGACTTAGTTCCTTAGAGAAGAGTGAGGTTATAGCGAGCTTAGGTCAAGCACAGTATAAGGAGAAAATCCCTAGATTGCGAAGTTGACAAGACTGGGGTTTAAGACCACCAGTCTGTCAACTTTTATACAAGACTAGTGATCTAATTATAGTAAAGTTGCACAGTATTGCGCAGTAACTAAACGAATGTGCGCAGTAAAGCGCAGTAAGTACGCGTCCATGTGATATAAGTGGCTCAGCCACAAGTGCGAAAAGAACTTGAGAAAAATAAGAGTAAATAAGAGCGAAAAAAGGGAAGTCCTTGCTAATTGTATAGTAATAGTCCTTAGCAAGTAAATGTTGTAATAAAATAAAGAAAGATAAAAGGAGAAAGATAAGTCTAATATAGTACCTGGAGCTATGCTCACACTTAAGTATGTAAATACTTAAGTACTATAAAAGAGAAAAAGAAATATAAGTCCTTACTAAGTAAAGTGGAGCTAAGCTCACACTTGTAGTAATAATACTACACTTTACTATAGTAAGTAAGATAAAAGAAAAGAAAAAGAAAAAGAAAAAATGCATTACGAGGTGCCAAAGCAAGTGCCTCGTAACAGAAGCAGGTTCCCAAGAATTCTCTTCTGCAGGGTAGTCCTTCCATTTGACCAGATATTGAACTTTACCTTGAGAAAGATGGCTATTGAGAATTTCTTCAACTTCATACTCTTCAACACCATTTTTGATAATAGGAGGAGGAGGAGGGCAAATTTCTCTTTTGATGATGACATCTTTGATAAAAGGATGAAGTTTGACAACATGGAAAACAGGATGGATCTTCATTGTCTTTGGAAGTTTGAGATGATACACGTTGTTTGAAAGTACTTCAAGTACTTCATAAGGTCCAAGGCATTTGTGATCCAATTTCTTCATTGGTCTACCAGTGTCAATATTGGTGGCTTCAAGCCAGACTTTATCTCCAACTGTATAAACTGGAGTCTTGCTGCAATGTTCATCATAAAACTTCATATCATCTGCTGCTTTCTTCAACAACACCTCTGCTTCTTCTCTAATGTGTTTGAGCCCTGCTACAAATTGATCCACAGATTCAATCTTGGTAGATGTATGAGGTTCATGATCCATTTGTGGATTTTGTCCATAATTCAGCATAAATGGAGAATATTTTGTTGCTGAATGAATGCAATTATTATATGTGAATTCTGCCATGGGTAGCCAACTGGCCCAGTCATTTTGTTGATGGTTAATAAAGATATGGAAATATTGCTTGATTTCTTGATTTATCTGCTCTGTTTGTCCATCTGTTTGAGGATGATAAGCTGTAGATGTAGCTGTTTGAATCCCCAATAAATGATTCAATTCATGCATAACTTGTGATGCAAATTGTGATCCTCTGTCTGATAATACCTTCTCTGGAAGACCATGATGTTTCCAAACATGATCTCTCATAAGGTGTGCCACTCCTTCTGCTGTAATCATTTCTGTTGTCAGGATAGCATGAATCATTTTTGTGAAATGATCCACAACCATAAGAATGGAATCATTGCCTTGGCTTTCAGGCAATTTGACAATGAGATCTGTAGAGATAATCTGCCAAGGATGTGAAGGAATTTCATTAGGCATCAACTCTCCTTGTGGTTTCATAGGGAAACTCTTTGTCCTTTGGCATAAATCACATCCTTTGACATACTTCTCCACATATGATGCCATATTTGGAAACCAGAAATGTCATTGAACCATCTCCAAAGTTTTCTTGTAACCTGGATGTCCTGCTAGGGGTGAACCATGGCAGGTCTTCATCAGTTCAGCATACATTGTTTCTGGAACATAAAGTTTTCCATCATAGAAGAGTGTCTTCTTGTCATCTTCACTCCATCATGTGAACATTGCAGTTTTCCTCAAGTCTGCATCCAACTTGTCCCAAATGATATAGTCATGGTCTTCTTTTTGTGCATCCATGATTCTTTTCAAGATAGGAGGGCTAAGTGCTGCAAGAGAAATCTTGTGTTTGAAAAATTCCAGCTTGAGCAAGATGACATTCTTGTTGTTATCTTCTACCCCCTTCTTATGGGCCAAACATCTCAAGAGGAGATCAGGGTGAACATTGGTAGCACCTGGTTTGTGGACCATGTCAATCTGGAACCTGGACAAATAAAGATAAAGAGACCAACAAGCTTGGTGATGGTTAAGTTTCTGGGCTGTCATGAAGTATTCCAAGTTCTTGTGGTCAGTGATGACTTGAACAGGGTGACTGGAACCTTCAAGGTAGTGATGCCATGCTTCCAAAGCATGAATGATGGCCAACATCTCTTTGTCATTGATGAGCATCATGCACACATAAAGCTGGAAAACAACCATCAGTGACATCAGGCAAACACAGCAATATAAATGCACTGCACATGACAATTAGCTGTAGCTGCATCAATTGCACAATTGTTTAGGCATTGGACTGTAGGACTGGGGTCAGCTGATGAGGAGCAGGATTGATGAGCTGTACAGGCCAAGATGTGGTCCATGGAGTCACAAGTTGTGAAGTCAGCAATTGGTGCAATTGATGCCTTTCCTATTTTGCTCATCCATATAGCACCCAGACTCCACTTCACATTATGATTGACCCTGCACTGTAAATTTTCTGTTGTGTTTTGTTGTGCTCCAGCCTTGGAGCTAAACTTGTATTTAGATAGCACATCGTCCACCAGAAAAAGACCAGTTTTCCCTCTCCTGTCTGAGTCTCAAGGCAAAAAGTGTGCACCCCATAAGTTGTGTTATCAATTTCACTGAGTGTCTATTGCATTCTCCATTGTGTTCTCTATTGCATTGCATTCTCCTTCATTGCATTCTCCATTGCATTGCATTCTCCCTAGTGTTCTCCACTGTGTTTTCAATTGTGTCATGTTGTGTTACAGGTCTCCATCATTGCCATTGTCACACTGTGTTTCTGTCATATCTCTGTATTGTCGCCTGGACATGTCACATTATTGTGTCTCTCACCCTAATCTACTAACTCTCTTCCTATTGGTGTCTAGGGGATCTTATGGCTCACACCCTTCAGCATCTGCTGTGGTTGTGATTGTAGATTCCTCTCTTATATGCCCACAGTACACATCATCACCATCTTTGATCCTGACATTGTTATAGCCCCAACAAACATCCATCTTGGTAAAATATTGTGCTCCACAAAGATGATCAATCAATTCTGAAATCAAAGGAAGAGGATAACTGTTCTTGATCATCATGTCATTGAGCTTGCAATAATCTTGAACAGGTTGAAGATCTCCAGATTTCTTTTTGATAAAGAAGAAAGGTGATGCCATGGAAGATTTTGAAGGATGAATATGACCACTTTTTAAATTCTCTTCAATGAACAACTCCAATTATTTCTGTTCATCCAAGGAAAGATTGTAGACTTTACCAGCAGATGGTTTTGCACCTGGTTTAAGTTCAATTGCATGATCCCAAGGACATCTTGGAGGAAGAGAGTCAAAAGCTTCTTTGTCAAATACCTGTTTGAAATGATGAAATGCTTTGGGTACAATATCTTCGAAATTCTTGTTCAACTTCTTCTTTTCTGCTTCAATAGTGAGATCTTGGCTAATATTTTGAATGGCTGCTGTTGGATTTCATCTCGATTTTACACTGCTGAGCAGTTCTTTATTATATCTCTCTATCTATACCCTTATCCTTCCATATACCTCATCTATATCTTATCTCCCCACTGTACCTCTTTACCTATATCTTGTCACATGTTACATCTCATCTTATCTCATCTGGCTCTTCTCTATCTTTTCTATCTGTGGCTGTGCTCTTACATCTACCTCTCTTATGGCCATGCTCTTGTCTTACTGCATTAGGCAGTGTCTTTGTCTTACCATTTGGAGCAGAGCTATAACTTTATAGCTTCATCTCCTCATATACTTTTCCCCCATCGTCTTTACACTCTCTCTCTAAGTCTTTCTACAAAAATGGAAAGCACTCTTTGTCTAGTCTGCACCCTTATGTCTGGTGTCTCCTCCTTTCCACCCTCATCTTTCTCCCTTGTTTCCTGTCTCCAATCAATCCTTATTGTTGTCTTTGTTGCATCCTCTGCCTGCTCATTCCTGGTTTCACAGCTGCCTCCATTTCTTTTTGATCAATCATAACCATCAATATCCGATCTCCTTTTTCTTCAGCTGCAATGTGTTCTTCAGCTTCTTGATGTATGGTTCAATTTTGCTGTTTCATCAGCTTCTTGTTTGATTTCCAGACTTGTCAATCAGCTTTGAGGCATACTTCACATCTCCAAGGACATCTGGTGAAATGTATTTTTCCCTGTAGCCAGTCAATTTCAGGGTTATGGATTTTCAACCACAATTCACTGACAAGAACATTCTTCTTGCCCAAATTACAGACTGCAAAAGTAGCATGTTCAGTATGGCCATCAATAGTCATAATGAAATCAATCATTTCTTCAATAGATCCTCCTTGGTTAAGCAATCCATCAACATTGTAGACTGGGATAGGTTTTGCCAATTTCTTTGTGTTTAAATTGTTTTTCTTGATGAATTCTTTGTTGACATATAACCTGGTGTTTCCATATAGCATGACTGGAGAAGAGGATGATCCATCCCCTTTTTGAACAATGTGCATAGTGCACCATCATTATATCCAGATGCTGTTTTGTGAAGGAGGAATTCAGTAATATATTCCTTGATATGCTGACTTCCCTGTGAAATAGTGGTTAGTTTTTGTTGAGCTGTCTGCTCTTTGTTATGATCTCCAAAGGTAATCTTCATCATCATCAAGAGATCATCAAAATCTTTAAATGGCTCATCATGTCAATGAGGTTCTGCTCTATGTGCCTCAATTTGTCACAGAATACATTTCTTCCATTCTTCTGCATATCCTCCTTTGATATATGACAGTATGACTGTCACTTTATCTTCATCTTTATATTCTGGGTGTGCACAGAGGATGAGATACATTTGATCCAAGTAAGATTGGAACTTCTTTTTGTCTCCATCAAAAGGAGTTGGTTCTGCAATGCAAACCTTGGGGAGGTGGACCTGGGGTGGGAGGCCTGTTCCACACCCTGAAGAGGAACCTCCTTCTTCTGCTATTGCTAGACGATTCATCAAGCTTGTCACTACTTCCTGTTGTGCAGCTAGCAACTTCTGTTGATCCTGTACCATCTTCATCATCTCCACAAAAGTTGGTGGTTCATGCTCTTGATCCATACAAGCAGATACTGCAGATGGAGGTTGAAGAGTTGCTGCTAAGGCTGTACCAAGACCTTCAATGTCTGATTCTAAGTGGAGGGACATCAATGGTTCTTGATCTTCTAAACTTGCAAATTGATTCCTTGAGTGTGATTCTAATTCTTTGCTGTCTTCTCTGTGTTGTGGAGGTGATGGCTGTCTCCTGCTCCAAGTGTTCCACTGATTGTCTTGTGACAGTTTGTCCAATGATTTGATGGATGATAATGCAGACAAACAAGAAAACCACGAAGGTTTGAAAAGGAGATGTGTCTACACTAGTATGTAGACATTTCTGGACCTCCTGCAATGTAAGATGCAAAATGATGATGAGGATTGATATGGAATGTGCAGTCTGGATGGGTTGCTAATTCAAGTAGGACAGGGGGAGGGACAAGTGAAGGGTCATTGTAATACTGATACAACAACTCTCTGAAGAGGGTGGGAGGGTACTTAATGCGATACCTCCTATCCTGATTTCTCCACTGCTCTGACCTAGGATCTGGAAAAAGCCAAAGGGGAAAACATTTGTAATTGGTCAAAGGTTCACTTTGACGTTGTATGATGATATGTGTTGATGATCTCATGCTTAAGTAATGTCTCCTTCCTTTTTTGCTCAGTACTGTACACACATACATGCACAGACAAACAGTTCAATGGTACATACTTCAATGGTCTGTGCTCCATACCTTTTACTATATATGTCTAGGATAGATATGCTGAATAGATAAGAACTATCTTGGTTCCATCTCATGCATGACCTGTGCTCATCAATATGTGTGTGCCAAGCTAGAAGGCAATGGCAAAGGTGAAGGTGAATGGAAGAGGGATGAGTGACAGGAAGAAGAGAGTAAAAGTTAACACTTAGACCTTTGTCTAAGAGTTGCTCTGTCCTAGAGTGAGTGTGGGGGGGACAAGGGTGGTGTGTAGAAGGGGTGGGCAGTCCCTGAGCTGTCAGTAGATCCCAACCATTCCCAGGTATTCTCCCTTCCAAAGTGCTCCTCCCAGAATGTCCACAATTGCATATCGACTGTTCCACTCCAAGGGTCCACCACATGTGTGCTGTGGAGGATGTCACTGGGCAAGAGGTGGGGGTGGATGGGTTGAACACTATAATGTCCAACAAGAAGATGAAGGGTGGAGGAAGGTAAGCAAGGGACATATATGTGAGTCCACAGGCTACAGATACACTCACTCTTGTGCTTTTGCCACTTGCAGTGACAGCAATAAGTGAGAGGAGGGCAAGGGAGAAAAAGAGCACAACAGAAAGGTTCTTCTTCACATTTGGGCTTGTGAATGAAACATATAGTGTAAAAGGGATTGCAGACAAAGCAAAGGTGAAAACACCTGTCTGTGGGAAAGGGGGGAAGAGGAAAGGTGTGGTGGGGGAGGGAGTTCTGATCAATTGTGAGGCCGATGCAATGTCAAAGCTGAACAACTGAGGAAAAGCTAAAACAAACAAAAAGGACAATCATGCTTCGACTAGTGGATATCCCAGATATATAATCAGCTAAATAGAACAAGAGAAAAGAGAAGCTACTATACCTAGTGGATATCCCAGATGATCAGAACTGGGGAATAAACTACTAGGAGTCCTATGTATATATAGTACCCTGGAGCATGCACAGACCATGCAGTACAGTATAGGGCCAGAGAATGAGAAAGTATAGTAATGATGTTATATCTAATAATAGAGGGGATGCATAAGTGCTGACTGAGGCTCCACAGTAACTGTGGGTGTGATTGGTGATATTCCACAGCAAGTGTGAGAAGGATTGGTGAGCATGCACAGTAAGAGTGAGAAAACAAGTCATAGCTAAAGATAGAACAGGCTGGTCGGAGATCGGACAACATACACATCATCAGCCAATAAAGACAAACAAGAAGCATGCATGACTGTGGGAATTGCTTCAATAGATCAGGAGTGATTGTAAGATCTATGGTGATAGAGACATAACAAAAAAAAGGGGAAAAATGAAGAGAAAATAGGGAAAATAATAGCATCCTGACAAGGAACACACAGAGGTCAGCATCTGTGAGATACAGATGTAGAAGCCTGTCTCTGCATCCATGTCAGGCAGGTGCAGCATGAAGCTGATGTATGCAAGGCACATATCAATTATGTGCAGGTGCAGCAGGTCAAAACCCTGCAGCAGATCCTGCAGGAACATTGCACTCATGCACTGCTCAGTAAGCCCCTTCCAGGATGGCCATGGGGGCTGCTGTGGAAAACTGGGCAGGGCAGCAAATGACAAATATAGCACAGCACAAAATAGATATGCATTGCAATAAGGCAGGACAGTGGCAACAATAAGGGGTATTCCCTTGAGGAGACAGAGCAGTGGGCCAAGGGGCCACATCTGTTATGAGGCACTTGCTTTGGCACCTCATAACATGTTTCTTTTTTTTCTTTTTCTTTTTTCCTTATCTTACTTACTAGTAAAGTGTAGTATTATTACTACAAGTGTGAGCTTAGCTCCACTTTACTTAGTAAGGACTTATCCTTTTCTTTTCTCTTTTATAGTACTTAAGTATTTACATACTTAAGCATGAGCTTAGCTCCAAGTACTATATTAGACTTATCTTTTTCTCATTATCTTTCTTTATTTATTTATTCACAACATTTACTTGCTAAGGACTATTACTATACAATTAGCAAGGACTCCCTCTTCTCGCTCTTATTTACCTTTGTTTACACCTTGTTCGTTTTGTGCTTGTGGCTGAGCCACTAACATCACATGGACGCGTACTTACTGCGCTTTACTGCGTATTATCGCTTACTTACTGTGCATTACTGCATAACTTTACTATAGT
>QLPN01000445.1:3796-42073 GCA_003314395.1 Albatrellus ellisii
CACCACCTGGCCCAAGAAGAGTTGGCCAGAGCCTGCTAAGAGCAGCCTATTGGACGGTCTTAGGGAAGGTCTATAATATTACTCCTGGTAACCAAGGTTTGGATCTGAGCTTGATGAACGTAATAGAAGTTCCTGATGACGATAAAGAGTGGGATCAATGATATAGTGATGAGGATAATTCCACCAATAATGATTCAAGGATCCAGAGTGACAAGTGTAAGATGTCATTTTAGTGATGTTTAGTGGCTTAGAGGTCTTAGACTTAGTTCTTAGAGAATGAAGTGAGATTGTAACGAGCTTAGGTCAAGCGCAGTATAAGGAGAATCCCTAGATTGCGAAGTTGACAAGACTGGGGTTTAAGACCACTAGTCTGTCAACTATTTATACAAAACTGGAGATCTAAGTATAGTAAAGTTGTGCAGTATTGTGCAGTAAGGACGCGTCCATGTGATATAAGTGGCTCAGCCACAAGTGCGAAATGAACCTGAGATAAACAAAGGTAAATAAGAACGAGAAAGGAGAGTCCTTGCTAATTGTATAGTAATAGTCCTTAGCAAGTAAATGTTATAATAAATAAAAGAAAGATAAAAAGGTAAGTCTAATATAGTATCTGGAGCTATGCTCACACTTAAGTATGTGAATACTTAAATACTATAAAAGAGAAAAGAAAGAGGAGAGTCCTTACTATGTAAAGTGGAGCTAAGCTCACACTTGTAGTAATAATACCACACTTTACTAGTAAGTAAGATAAAGAAAAAGAAACAAGAAAACACGTTACGAGGTGCCAAAGCAAGTGCCTCATAACAGAGCCCGTGAAGAGGCCTACTACTGGGCCCAATGCACCGTGGGCTTCCCCCACCTCACCCCTCAATGCCCCTGGTTCTTTGACGGGGGCATGCCCAATGGTTTCATCCTGGCATGGGACACTCTCCCCTTCCCGGCCTATGAGGAATAAGTGGAAGGCAGAGGGCAATGGGTTGGGGGACCCCACCAAGCGTCGCAGGCGATGCATCGCATAAAGAGGGGGTGATGTTACAAGGCACTTGCTTTGGCACCTCGTAACATGTTTTCTTGTTTCTTTTTCTTTATCTTACTTACTAGTAAAGTGTAGTATTATTACTACAAGTGTGAGCTTAGCTCCACTTTACATAGTAAGGACTCTCCTCTTTCTTTTCTCTTTTATAGTATTTAAGTATTCACATACTTAAGTGTGAGCATAGCTCCAGATACTATATTAGACTTACCTTTTTATCTTTCTTTTATTTATTATAACATTTACTTGCTAAGGACTATTACTATACAATTAGCAAGGACTCTCCTTTCTCGTCCTTATTTACCTTTGTTTATCTCAGGTTCATTTCGCACTTGTGGCTGAGCCACTTATATCACATGGACACGTCCTTACTGCACATTACTGCACAACCTTGCTATAGTTAGATCACTAGTTTTGTATAAATAGTTGACAGACTGGCGGTCTTAAACCCCAGTCTTGTCAACTTCACAATCTAGGGATTCTCCTATACTGTGCTTGATCTACACTCACTATAAGCCCATCTTTTCTCCACTAAAGAACTAAGTCTGAGATCTCTAAGTCACACTAAAAGCATCACTAAGATATCCTACATCTCGTCACTCTGGATCCTTGAATCATCATTGGTGGAATCATCCTCATTTCAATTTCATTGATCCCAATCTTCATCATCATCAGGAACTTCTATTACATGTATCAAACACACGTTCAACCTCCAGTTACCAGGAGTATCAATATAGACATTCCCTAAGACCGTCCAATAGGCCACTCTTAGCACACATGCTGCACTTTAGTTACTGCTTGACCTGCCCTTAGTTACTGCACCTGGTCCATGCACCATTCCATAGTACTATAAGTAGGGAGGTAGCTAGACAAATAGACTCCAGCTTGTTACAGCTGGTTCATCCCCTTCTTCTATGGCTGAGTCCTCTCACCCCTTGGCCTAGATCCAAGGCAGCTCCCAGTAAGCCTCTCCAAAGGAGAGCAGGGATATGTTGGGAGTCAGTGGTCTCACGCTATGGATGTCCACTGTAGGCTTGATGATCCTGACACCATGCATCACTGTGCACCACTCATCATTGCCTCCCCAGGTGACCAGCTGTATTTGACCAGCATCTCACAGCTTAGGTCCAGCCACAATCACTGCATGTCAAATGTGAGTACATCTGATCTGAGCAGTTCACCAATGCTATCAACAGCAACATCACTATCACTGTCAATGTCATTTACATCATCAACCCCAGCAATTTCAGTGTTGTCCTGCCCCCCATTGCCATTGTCCTGTGCTCCCAATACATCTCCAGTGCCACTGTCTCCATCACCATCTCCACCACCACAGCTACTGCTCCTGATATTGACATTCTGCAAGCATGATCTATTGCAGATAAATGTGGACCAAAAGGCTGATTTTATCTGGCCATGTGTGCACAATGGAATATCCCTGTGGGACTTTTGTGAGTACTTCCCAATCATGACTGGCAATCCCTATTTTTGGATTTTTTGGATTTCAGACCAGTGCTTTGGCATGTTGACAGTTGTGGGCACTGTTGGAGTGTGATGCTCCTCTTGGCATGGCTTGCCTGGCACCTCAATGCTCCCTATTTCCTCATATGACATATTCCTGACCCCTTAGGTGGACAGAGTGTTGATCATGTTTAGGGGTCACCCAGAGCTGTGATGGCAGGAGCATTGCATGCTGATCACATTGATTTGAGCTGCTAAGAGCAGCCTATTGGACGGTCTTAGGGAAATTCTATAATGTTACTCCTGGTAACCAAAGTTTGGACCTGAGTTTGGTGAACGTAATAGAGGTTCCTGATGACGATGAAGAATGGAATCAACGAGATGATTGTGAGGATAATTCCGCCGATAATGATTCGAGGATCCAGAGTGACGAGTGTAAGATGTCATTGAGTGACATTTTAGTGGCTTTTTAGAGGTCTTAAACTTAGTTCTTAGAGAATGAAGCGAGATGGTAACGAGTTTAGATCAAGTGCAGTATAAGGAGAATCCCTAGATTGTGAAGTTGACAAGACTGGGGTTTAAGACCGCCAGTCTGTCAACTATTTTTACAAAACTGGAGATCTAAGTATAGTAAAGTTGCGCAGTATTGTGCAGTAAGGACATGTCCATGTGATATAAGTGGCTCAGCCACAAGCGCGAAATGAACATGAGATAAACAAAGGTAAATAAGGATGAGAAGGGAGAGTCCTTGCTAATTGTATAGTAATAGTCTTTAGCAAGTAAATGTTATAATAAATAAAAGAAAGATAAAAGGGAAAAGATAAGTCTAATATAGTATCTGGAGCTATGCTCACACTTAAGTATGTGAATACTTCAATACTATAAAAGAGAAGAGAAATATAAGTCCTTACTAAGTAAAGTGGAGCTAAGCTCACACTTGTAGTAATAATACTACACTTTACTAGCAAGTAAGATAAAAGAAAAAGAAAAAGAAAACACGTTACGAGGTGCCAAAGCAAGTGCCTTGTAACATGAGCAGCCCATCCACACCACCCTGTCCAACATCATCATCTACCCTAGGATGTCATGTATGATATCCTGCCTGATGTGCATACAGCCATGTGCTTCAGGTATGTGCATGCTTTGTGTGATGTGCTTCACACCACATTTGAGCCCAGGAGGCTGTGCTGGTGTGTGCCAGCAGATGGACATTATGTGCCATTGTTCCTTTCTCATTCTCATTCTTTTATCTACAACTCACATGGAGGGCCTCAACCTCCCTACAACATGACAAATATCATGAACACAGACAATGGAATACATATGAGCTATCAACAGGACTATCAATTACATTCAACATTTAAGTTTGTGCCTATTTTTCATCCACCTCTGTTCAGATCTAGCACTGTTTCCTTTGATTCTCTGTTGTAACCATATAGATGCAACTGTAATCATGTCTTATTAGTCAATGTTACAATGCAACAGGTATTTACTGTACCCTGACATTTCACAAACCTCTAGGTGAGTTGGCAGGTGTTTGTGCTATGTTTTTTTCTGTATTGAATCTGTAAGTTCTATTCATGAATGCCATTGTACCCATGATATTTACATACTTTCTCACCTCTTATATACAGCACAAAAACCTAGACCTGTGGCTACATGTGTCCATAGATTTTCCCTTCAACAATGGTAATCATGCAGTTGATGTTTCTGTTTTGCCCTTTGATTTCACAGTCTAACAGTTGTTTTTTTGTCCTTCTACTTATTTGTAATCTACCATACTACAGTTGTGTGTATGGGTTTTCATGTGTGATAACCAGTAATGATAACCAGGATGGGGGATAGGGACATTGGTGAGGGATATTGCAACTTATTTAACTATGTCTGATTTAGTCAATGTTGCAATGCAATAGGTCTTTATGTTATAGCTGGAGAGGCAATTGGAATTGGTCTGTAGGTTGGGATTGGTTTGTAAATTGGACTTGGTTTGTAGATAGATAGAGTGCTGTTTCCTTTCATTTTCTGTTGCAACAAGCTATGTAAACTCTGACAGATGATGTCCTATTACTCAATATTGCAATGCAACAGTGTTCCCAGGGAGGATCAACCTTGAATATGATGTTTACAGAATATGGTACCAGGGCCTTGGTGAGTTTTGTTGCTAACAGACTACATACCATTTTCTTATTTAATGTGGTGTAGAAAAGCAGCAGCAAAGCAGGGAGTGAAGTGTTCAGGCAAGATTGTTTTCTGTATTGGATCAGTAAATTGTACTATTGAATTGCACTGTTGTATTATACTCACCTACTTTCTCCCTTCCTAGGTGAGGGCACGGGGTTCATGGTGGAAGGACAGATGGGGTGGTGATTGGGATTGGTGTATTGGTTTGGAAATTGGTATTTGTTTGTGGAATGAGATTGGTCTGTAAATAGATAGAGAAATGCTTCTTTTTATTCTGTATTGCAACAGCATATGTATACCTCTTATTCTCTGTTGCTATGACTATGGATACTGTCACAGATGATATCCTATTACTCTTTATCTGTAAATGGGTAGAGCACTGTCTCCTTTTATTTTCTGTTGCAATAACCCATGTATACAATCACAGATGATGCTTTATAACTCAATGTTGCAACACAACAGGTTTTTACACTAGTATATATTATTAGGGGAACTCAGTTTGTAAGCAGTCCCATATTAGGGAAAAACCAAGTATAACAAGGTTGACATGTGGTTTTTTCATGTCTGAAGCACCACTACTAAGACTGTCCTCCCCTGGTGTGGTGCACCACACATGGCAGTGTGGCACAGCATACCAGCATGGCACTGCACAGCAGTGCATCCTGGCTTTTTACAACCATCCATACTGCTGCTCACTGCCCCCATGCTGCATGTACTGGCTGCTCAGTACTGCCATGTACTGCATCTATGGGCTGTTCATCACACCTGAGCTTCTACCCCCACACTGCATCCACTTGGTGTTATGAGGCACTTGCTTTGGCACCTCAACGAAATTTTCTTTTGTTTTTATCTTTTTCTTTTATCTTACTTACTAAGTAAAGCATAGTATTATTACTACAAGTGTGAGCTTAGCTCCACTTTACTTAGTAAGGACTCATCTCTTCTTTCTCTTTTATAGTACTTAAGTATTTACATACTTAAGTGTGAGCTTAGCTCCAGGTACTATATTAGACTTATCAATTTCTTTTTATCTTTATTTATTTATTATAACATTTACTTGCTAAGGACTATCATTATACAATTAGCAAGGACTTCCCTTTCTTGTTCTTATTTATCTTTGTTTACATCTTGTTCATTTCACGTGTGTGGCTAAAGTCACATTACCTACACAATGGATGCAACTTACTGCACTTTACTGCATAACCTTACTATACTTAGCACTCTGGATTAGTATAAGTAGTTGAAAGACTGGCAGTCTTAAACCCCAGTCTTGTCAACTTTGCAATATAGGGATTCTCCTATACTGCACTTGACCTAAGACCAAGCTCACTACAATCTCACTTCACTCTAAGAACTAAGTCTAAGATCTCTAAGTCATTCTAAAGCATCACTAAGATATCCTATACTTGTCACTCTGGATCCTCACATAGTCATTGGTGGTATCATCCTCATCACTATCTCATTGATCCCTCTCTTCATTGTCATCAGGAATGGTTACTATGCTTAACAAACACATATTCACTACCTTGTGTTGGTATCGTTATAGCAGACCTTCCCTAAGACCGTCCAATAGGCCACTCTTAGCACTTGGCTGCTCACCACTGCCATGTGCTGCATGTGCTGACTCATTTGCTATCCCTACAGACTATCTGGCCCTGCAGCCACACACCCTCCCTGCCATGCTGCCACTGTACCAGCACAGTGCATCAGCTCGCTGGCTCACCACCTGCATCCACTCAAGATGATGCAGGCAATTGGTACACTCCTCCTTCTGTGCCTACCTGCACACCATGCCACTGCTGTGCCAATGGCACATGGCCACCTACCTGCATGTGCAACTGCTGTTCAAATGGTGCACTGTGCATGGCCTGGTACTGCACACCTGCCATGGCATGCTCAAGATGCAGTGCCATGGTGATGTTGGTGGTGGCAGTGCCTGCCTGTGCCTGCCCACAGTGCCATGGTGGTGAACACCTCCATGGCCACAAGTGATGGTATGGGGTTGTACATGTGGCACTGCAGTGCCTCAGATGCTAGGCCATGCAGGTGTGGTGTGAGCATGAGGCACCATGTGTGATCAGGGTGCTGGCTGGCAACTGTACAGCACATGAGGTCATGCAGGTCTGCACCACTCTCAGCCCTGTGCCCATGTTGCCACTGTGTCAACAGCATGTGGCCCCTTGCTTGCCTGCCCACATGTGCACTACACTGCTGCCATACCAGCACAGTGTGGCAGTTTGCTGGCTTGCCACCCACTGATGAGCATTGTGTGTGTGTGTAGCATCAGAAAACTACCATCAGCAACATCAGGCAAATACAGTGACATTAATGTGCCACATGTGATAATCATTCAGTCACATCAATTGTGCATTTGCTTTCATGCTGGAATAGAGGACTGGGTTCAGCCAATGAGGAGCAGGACTGATAGGACATATAAGCCAAGGCTTGATCAAGGCCTACCAAAGTAGCCCTGGAGTCATGAGTTGTGAAGTCAGCATTTGGTGTGATCAGCACTTTCCCTTTTCCTTCCACTCTTTATAGTATGATTGATACTCTATTGGTTTGCACCCAGACCCCACTTCACTCCCAATTACCCCTATGATCAACCCTGCATTGTAAATTTTCTGTTTTGTTTTGTTGTGTTGCATTGTGTCCATGTCCCTGTATAGTTGTGTTGCATCATGTGTTGTTTTATCACCCTATTGTTGCCCAGTCACATTGCATTATCACATTGCCCTATAAATGACTAAAACTCTACCCTTCAGTGTCTAGAGGATCTTATGACTCAGCAGTGTGCAGCCCCCTACTCATCTGTGCCACCACCATATGTATTTTGCTTTTTTTTTGTGCTGAGCACATGCTCCATGCATGCACCACCACTGTGTCCATGTATCAGGTGAGGCAAAAAAGACACCTGCCATCCCACCCACACTGCCATGGTGGGTCATGTTGACTGAGTTCTGCAACTGCTCTGTTGAGTACTATGTGAGTCATGTTATGTACTCCACATTTGGAAAAAGACTGATCTTGCCATGCCTCCTGCAGTGATATGTGCTAGAGTCTGGCATGATGATGATCAATGGGGGCATCATGTGGCCAGAGGCCATCATCCAGAATGGTGACCACATTGAGTGAGTTGTGACAAGGGGCTGTACTTGATGGATGACCCTTGATAATGTGGGAATGCCATGACAGACATGGTACATTCATCATCTGTGCTTGATGTGCACCAAATTGTGTCTGACCCTCAGCCTGAAGCAGATGACTGGGATGTCAAAACTGGCAGCATAGGGGGAGTGCAGGCTCACACTGGATGAGGTTGACTGGGATGATGTGAATGATGAGGTGGTGGCAGTGATGAAAGAGCAACAGTGAGGATGAGCACAGCATGTGGGCAGGTGGGAGTATGTGTTACAAGGTACTTGCTTAGGCAGTTTTTTTCTTTCCTTTTGTTTCTCTTTTTATCTTACTTACTATAAGTGTAGTTTTGATAAACACAGGCCATGTGCAACAGAACTGAGACAATAGTTCTTATTTTGTACAGTAGCTCTAGCTACATATATAGGCAGAATACAATAAGAGCATGGACTATGTGACCAGAGTGGCTGTAAGTGTGTCACAGTAACTAGCTCAAAGTAGTAAGACATTGCTCAACAGTATTAACTACAGCTGTGAGCTTAGCTCCAACTTATAGTAAGGACTCTATCTCTTTATACCTTTACAGCACTATAGTATTTCATACTTAGCTGTGAGCTTAGCTCCAAGTACTGTAAAGTGTCTTTATTCTTTCTTTCATTATTTATTCTAACATTTACTTGCTAAGGACTATTAATATACAATTAGCAAGGACTCACTGCTAAGAGCGGCCTATTGGACGGTCTTAGGGAAGGTCTATATTGATACTCCTGGTAACTGGAATTTGAATATGTGCTTGATGCATGTAATAGAAGTTCCTAATGATGATGAAGATTGGGATCAATGATATAGAAATGAGGATGATTCCACCAATGACGATGCGAGGATCCAGAGCGATGAGATTTTAGGATGTCTTAGTGACGCTTTAGAGTGACTTAGAGATCTTAGACTTATGTCTTAGGGTTGTAAGTGAGGAGATCCAAGCTTAGATCAAGCACAGTATAGGAGAATCCCTAGATTGTGAAGTTGACAAGACTGGGGTTTAAGACCACCAGTCTGTCAACTATTTATACTAAACTAGAGATCTAAGTATAGTAAAGTTGCACAGTATTGTGCAGTAAATAAACGATAATGCGCAGTAATGCACAGTAAGTATGTGTCCATGTGATATAAGTGGCTCAGCCACAAACATGAAATGAACATGAGATACACAAAGGTAAATAAGAACGAAAGAAAAGGGAGTCCTTGCTAATTGTATAGTAATGGTCCTTAGCAAGTAAATGTTGTAATGTTGTAATAAATAAAGAAAGATAAAGAGAAAAAGATAAGTCTAATATAGTACTTGGAGCTAAGCTCACACTTAAGTATGTAAATACTTAAGTACTATAAAAGAGAAAAGAAAGAGGAGAGTCCTTACTAAGTAAAGTGGAGCTAAGCTCACACTTGTAGTAATAATACTACACTTTACTATAGTAAGTAAGATAAAAGAAAAAGAAAAAGAAAGAAAAAAAAGAAACGTGTTACGAGGTGCCAAAGCAAGTGCCTCATAACACTCACCTTATTCTTGCCTCTGTTTATCTCTCATTCATTTCATCCTTGTGGCTATTTACTTATAGTTTACTATGGACACAACTTGGTCACATGATCTTGTTGATTGCTGTGCAATCATTGTTGATCAGTGAACCCTAACTACTTGTACTATCTTTAGAGCACCCAGTTTTGTATAAGTAGTTGAATGCCTGGCAGTCTTAAACCCCAGTCTTGTCAAATTTGCAATCTAGGGATTCTCCTATACTGTGCTTGATCTAAGCTTGGATCTCCTCACTTACAACCCTAAGACATAAGTCTAAGATCTCTAAGTCACTAAGTGTCACTAAGACAACTCATCATCCTGGATCCTCATTTAGTCATCAGTGGTATCATCCTCATCACTATCTCATTGATCCCAACATTCATCATCATCAGGAATGTTTATCAAGCATATCAAGCACATAGTAACTACCTTGTCACCATGGGTATAGTTATTGCAAACCTTCCCTAAGACTGTCCAATAGGCCACTCTTAGCAGTATGACCACAAATATGAGTGAGGATAAGGGCAGGTCATTGGATGAGATGAATGGTGTTTCCAGGTGTGTCATAGTGCACTTCTTGGGGATGCATGTGGCTTGCTCATATGAGACAGACAGCACTAGCAGCCCGAATATGTGGCATGCTGCACATTCCTCCTACACACATGCACTGCACTGTGCATGCCTGGCCTGGGCTCAGAAAACTGTGCTGGTGCATGCCAGCAGATGAATGTCATGCTCTCTTTCCTTTCTTTCATTCATCCTCAACTCACATAGGAACCCTCAACTTCTGTACAACAGAACTATCAATTATATTCAACTTTGTGCCTATTGTTCATCCACTTCAATTTACATCTATCATTGTTTCCTTTTATTCTGTGTTGCCATTATGTATCTACAACTGTAATCATGGCTTATTAATTCATATTTCAATCCAGCAGGTTGTCAGGCTTTGTTTATGGAGCATTTATTCCTTTCTTTATTCTTTTAGTTTTCTTTTAGTTTTCTTTTTGATTAGATAAGATTAGATTATCTTTCCTTTCAGTCTATCTAATCTGATCTTATCTTACTCACCTTACTGTCGCTTCGTGCCTAGACTCTGGATGCGCCCATGCTGTGCATGATGTCATAGTCTACTGTGGGTATTGTCTTCATAGACCTGCCCTATAATTACTGCGCTGGTCCGTGCGCTTATAGCTGTAGTATATAGGTTCTCTGTAGATAGCTGAATATACTCCAGCTTGTTATGGCTGGCAAATCCTATTCTTTGGTGTGATACCTTAGTCTAGTGCGCGCCGGTCTCCCTTATGGGATATGTATGACTACCGTCTTACACAGGTGTTTACTCTATCTTCACATTGTGCAAACCACATGGTTGGTTCTGTTCATACCATCTTTTTAAACAGTAACATTTTTGGCAGGATGTTCAGGCTATGTTTTTTCTGTGTTGAGTCATGCTACTGAATCCATGAGTATCATTGTGCCTGCAAGTGGGCTGGATACTTTAGCTGTACAATCATGTTGGTCTTCTATTATTATGCAGCTACACTTAAATGCTTTGGCAATGTTGATTACCATATTTTCTCTTTTATTTTCTGACCATCATCTTTTTCACAGGTGCAGAGTTCCTGGATTGATGGACAGGGACATGTATGAGTAGTGATCAATGTCAGTACAATGCACCTGCACAGGCTTTGTCAATGGGTATGGGTATGGGTATGGGTCTATTGGTTTTCCAGTCTACATCAGTAACCATACAGTTGGTGTTTCTGTTTTGCTTTGTCTTTTCAGTCTAAGGGATGTTTTCTTTGTCCTTCTATCTACTTGTAATCTACAATACTCCAACATGCCATCATTGCTATGGGTATTGGTTTTCATGGGTGATAGCTGTTACAAGGCACTTGCTTTGGCACCTTGTAATGGTTTTCTTTTTCTTTTTCTTCTTTTATCTTACTTACTATAAGCATAGTATTAACTACAGCTGTGAGCTTAGCTCCAACTTATAGTAAGAACTCTATCTCTTTCTCCTTTATAGTACTATAGTATTTACATACTAAGCTGTGAGTTTTACTCCAAGTACTATAAAGGACTTTTCTTTTTCCTTTTATCTTTCTTTCTTTATTTGCTAAGGACTATTACTATACAATTAGCAAGGACTCACCCTTCTCATCTTTAGTTACCTTTGTTTATCTCTTGTTCATTTCACACCTGTGGCTGAGCCACTTGCGATACCTATGGATGTGTCTGAGGTCATGTGACTTCATTGATTGCTGCACAATCATTGTTGATCCATGAACCTTATCTACTTGTACTATCTTTAGGACTCTGGTTTTGTATAAGTAGTTGAAAGACTGGTAGTCTTAAACCCCAGTCTTGTCAACTTTGCAATCTAGGGATTCTCCTTTACTGTGCTTGACATAAGCTTGTTACAAACTCACTTCACTTCTAAGAACTAAGTCTAAGATCTCTGAGTCACTCTAAGTGTCATGAAGACATCCTAAACTTGTCACTCTGGATCCTCATTTAGTCATTGGTGGAATCATCCTCATCACTATCTTATTGATCCCACTCTTCATTGTCATCAGGAACAGTTACTACACTTATCAAGCATGTATCAATTACCTTGTTACCAGGGGTATTGTTATAACAAACCTTCCCTAAGACCATCCAATAGGCTGCTCTTAGCAATAGATAGTGGTGATCACTAGGGATGGGGACAGGGACAGGGCAGGGACATTGGTGAGGAATGTTGAAACTTATTTAACTATGTCTGATTCAGTTAATGTTGCAATGCAATAGGTCTTTACATTTAGCTGGAGAGGCAATTAGATTTGGTCTGTTGGTAGATAAGGTAATGTGTCAGCTGGAGAGATAATTAGAATGGGTCTGTAAGTTGAGGTTGGTCTATAAATTGGACTTGGTCTGTAGATAGATAGAGTACTATTTCATTTTATTATCTGTTGCAATAAACTATGTATACTTTCACAGATGATGCTTTATAATTCAATGTTGCAATGCAGCAGGTTTTTACACTAGTAAGCTTTGAATGCTTTGAAGGCCTCAAAGGCATCTGACTGTGCACAAATAGGGAAGACTGCCTGGAATCTTGTGTAGTTGTCTATGAAGGAGACCCAGTATCTAAATCCCAAGTGTGTATGAACAGGGAGAGGACCATGGAGATCAGAATGAATGAGCTCAAGAGGGGCAGAAGTGTGTGTTTGCAACAAAGGGAAAGGATTAGAGTGCATCTTGGCTACTTAGCAAGGCTCACATATAAGGTCAGGGGGGATAGTAGACTGTATGATAAGCCCCAAGACTAGTGGTTGCTTCAAAATGTGATCAATACCTCCATAGTGATGATGGCAAAGTCTCCAGTGCCATAGAGAGGTGTCCAGAAGCAATGTTGATGTAGCTAGAGCTGAATTAGCTACTGGAGGAGGCATAGGATGTTAAGCTTTGAGATAAAGTGACTTGTGGATTAAGCAATGAGTGCTACAATCACCACACTCAGTGGGGGACTAGAGTCCTAAGTGAGCAACTAAAGAAGAAGCTGTGCCACTGGGAACTCTTTTATTGTACACATAAGTGTGGAGTATGGACTGTAAGAGCATGGACTAGGTATGTGCAGAGTTAGAATTTAAACACATGAGCACAAGTAAAGATATGAGTAAATGTAAAACAAAGTATGGAAATGTGGAAATAGAGAAATAGAATAGAGTTGATGAAGAACCTTATAATAACAACAGTCCCTCCTAATGAAGCAACTCTCTAAACTCAAAACAAAGTCAATCCCATCATACCCTGCAGCCTCACCACTTTCTGGACACAGAGAGACTTGGTTAGCAAGTCAGCAACTTGATCTTCAGTATGCACATAGATAGGAGTCAGTGTCCCTGCCCCAACTGCATCCCTCAGCTGGAAGTATCTCATATCAAAGTGCTTCATCCCCCCATGGTGCTCTGGATTCTTTTCCACAGAGAGGGCAGACTGGTTATCCATAAGAAAGATAGAAGGCCCTTCGACAGGGTAGCCCAGTTCCTGCAACAAGTTCCACATCCAAAGCATCTCCTTGCCTGCTTCAACAGCTGCAATGAATTCTGCCTCTATAGTTGAAAGGGCAACTAGGGACTGTAGTTTGGAGCTCCAGCTGACTGCACCTGTCCCAATGCAAAGGAGATATCCCAAAGTCGACCTACTAGTATCTGAGTCACCACCATGGTCTGCATCTGTGTAGGTGATGAAGGGCTCTCAAGATTGTGAAGGGGAAGGGGAATAGGATAGCTTCAAGTCAACAGTGCCTCTCAGATAGCAAAGTGAATGCTTAACTGCCTTCCAGTGCCCCATCCCAGGGTTGTTGTTAAATTGACAGAGGGTGGAGACAGTGTGGGTGATGACAGGGCAAGTAGCATTGGCAAGATAAAGCAAGGCACCTACAGCAGAAACATAAGGTATATCATTCATATCCACAACTTCCTGGGGAGTCTTTGGAGACATGGCTGCTGAAAGTCAAAGTCCCAGCTGCATAGGTGTCAGGACTGGCTTGCAATCTTGCATGCTGAAGCATTTGAGTATGTCCAGCATGTACTGGCATTGGCACAGCAAAATAGTGCGATTTGGTCAATTCCTAGTAATCTGTATGCCAAGCAAGAAAGAAGTGGCTCCTAAGTCCCTAAGATGAAGATTTGAAGACAACTGTTTAATAACTGAGTGTATGGCTTCAAGGGAGTTAGAGGCAAGTGTAATGTCATCTACAAAGACTGGGAGGATGATCTGCACACTATCTTTGCTAAAGACATAGATGCTAGAGTCAACTTTAACACACTTGAAGCCCAGATCAATTGTACCACATACAAGATGCTTGCTTTAAGGCCATAGATTGATTTCTGAAGATTCAGGACTTTGTGAGGACTCCCTAGAGTAAATCCTTCAGGCTGCTGCATGTCGACTTCTTCATTGAGATCCCCATTGATGAAGGCATGTGAGATGTTGATGGAGTGAAGGTGAAGGTCCTGTAAGCCTGCAAGGGCAAGAATAGTCCTGATTGCTGCAAACTTAGCTGTGGGAGCAAAGGTTTCATTGAAGTTGAAACCAGGTCTTTGACTGAAGCCCTTTGCTACAAGCCTAACCTTGTACCTCTCAACAGATCCATCAGCATTCCATTTGACCTTGAATACCCATCTGCAACCAATTGCTTTCTGGCCAGGAGGAAGATCAACAAGCTCCCAAGTGCCATTGTGTTAAACTTTGAGATAATGTGACTTGTGGATTGACCAATGAGTACTACAAACACCACACTAGTGTGAGGCCAACACTACGTCAAAGCTGATCAACTGAGGGAGAATGCTAAACAAAAGGACAATCATGCTTAGACTAGCAGATATCCCAGGGGAATAAACTGCTAGGAGTCCTATGTATATATAGTATGCTAAAGAGCACACAGACCATGCTGTACAGTATAGGGCTGGAGAATGAGAAAGTATAGTAGTGATGTCATACCTAATAATAGAAGGGACATGTCAGTGCTGACTGAGGCTCCACAGCATCTGTGGGAGTGATTGGTGATGCTCTGCAGCAGGTGTGAGAAGAATTGGTGAGCATCTGCAGTAATGGTGAGAAAACAAATCATAACTAAATATAGAATGGGCCAATCAGAGATTGGATGACTGGTGCGTCATTGACTGATAAAGATGAACAAGAGGAATGCATGACTGTGGGAATTGCTTGGGTAGATCAGGAGTGATTGTAAGATCTATAGTGGTAGAGGCATAAGAAAAATAGAAAAGATGAAGAGAAAAATAGAGAAAATAATAGCAGCCTGACAAATACCCCATTTCTGAGGTGAGATGTCTTGGCAAGCAAAGAATGGGGATGAACAGGCATGGCAAATGTCTTCTTCTTCACCTTCCATAGACTTGAAAGGGATGCCAGCAAAAAGTGAATGGGAGAGAGGGATGATGGAAGAAGATTTAGGTGATTCTTTTAAATCTTCATATGATTTGGGAGTTTTAATGCCATCATCATCATTGTCATCATCAGAAGTATCTTCATTGTTGACCATTTCACATGAAATAGTCTCATATTCATCATCAAGAGGTGGTGGTGCAGGAATGGGGATATCTTCAAGAATATGTCAAGCATAATGTGGTTTTGCCATCATCTCTGGTGAAAATTCAGTTTTGTAAAGGGAGTAAATGGCCACTGAATGTACTGCTTGAGGATTCTCTTTATGGTACCTCTTAAGCATATCAGGAACATCTTCTATCAATACTGAAGCAGGTTCCTAAGAATTCTCTTCTGCAGGGTAGTCCTTCCATTTGACCAAATATTGAACTTTACCACAAGAAAGACAACTATTGAGGATTTCCTTGACTTCATATTCTTATACACCATTCTTGATAATGGGAGGAGGGGGAGGATGAACCTTGCATTCAACAATGACATCTTTAATGAATGGGTGAAGTTTGACAACATGAAAGACAGGATGGATCTTCATTGTCTTTGGAAGTTTGAGATGATATGCATTGTTGGAAAGTACTTCAAGTATTTCATAAAGTCCAAGGCATTTGTGATCCAATTTCTTCATTGGTCTTCCTGTGTCAATATTGGTGGCTTCCAACCAAACCTTATCCCCAATGGCATAGACAGGAGTTTTGCCTCTATGTTCATCAGAAAACTTCTTCATATCCTCTGCTGCTTTCTTCAATGATACCTCTGCATCTTCTTTGATGCATTTGAGCCCTTCTACAAATTTGTCCACTGAATCAATTCTGGTAGACATACAGGGTTCATGGCCCATTCTTGAATCTTGTCCATAATTCAGCATGAAAGGGGAGTATTTTGTTGCTGAATGGACATGATTATTGTAGGTGAATTTGGCCATGGGTAACCAACTTGCCCAATCATTCTGCCAATGATTGATAAAGATGCAGAAATATTGTTCTATTTCTTGGTTAATTCGCTCTGTTTGTCCATTGGTCTGGGGATGATAGGCTGTTGATGTAGCAGTTTGAATCCCAAACAAATGATTGAGTTCACACATTACTTGTGACACAAACTGTGGTCCCTGATCTGATAGCACTTTCTCTGGAAGACCATGATGTTCCCAAACATGATCCCTCATGAGATGTGCTACTCCTTCTGCCATAATTGTCTCCATTGTTGGAATTGCATGAATCATTTTTGTGAAATGATCCACAACCATGAGTATGGAATCATTGCCTTGGCTTTCAGGCAATTTGATGATAAGATCTGTAGAAATGATCTGCCAAGGATGTGATGGTATTTTGTTAGGTGTTAACTCTCCTTGTGGTTTGGTAGGGAAAGTTTTTGTCCTTTGGCATAAGTCACATCTCTTGACATACTTCTCAATATATGATGCCATATTTTGGAACCAGAAATGCCTTCAAACCATTTCCAGTGTTTTCTTGTAACCTGGATGTCCTGCTAATGGTGAATTGTGGCAAGTCTTCAGCAGGTCCATGTACATTGTTTCTGGAACATAAAGTTTCCTATTGTAATAAAGTGTCTTCTTATCATCTTTGCTCCATTGTGCAAACATTGCAGTTTTCCTCAAGTCTGCATCTGACTTGTCCCATATGATATAATTGTGGTCATCTTTTTGAGCATCCATGATCCTCTTCACAACAGGGGGGCTTAGTGCTGCAAGCAAAATTTTGTGTTTGAAAAATTCTGGTTTGAGCAAGATGACATTCTTGTTGTCATCTTCTACCCCCTTCTTATGGTCCAAATGTCTCAAGAGGAGATCAGGGTGAACATTGGTAATGCCAGGCTTGTGGACCATGTCAATCTGGAAGCAAGACAAATAAAGTGACCAATGAGCTTGATGACAATTGAGCTTTTGGGCTGTCATGAAGTATTCAAGGTTCTTGTGGTCAGTGATCACTTGAACAGGGTGAATGGAACCTTCAATGTAATGACACCATGAATGATGGCCAACATCTCCTTGTCATAGATATTGTAGTTGCACTCAGCAGGAGACAAACCCTTACTGAGGTAAGCAATCGGGTGCCATTTGTTATCCTGTTGAGGCTGTGAAAGAACCACACCAGTAGCATAACCAGAACTATCCACTTTGACTCTGAATGGATACTGCTCATCTGGAAACACAAGAACTGGTTCAAAACACACAGCATCTTGTAAACAAGTGAATGCCAGCTGCTGTTCATCATCCAAATGCCACTTGACATCCTTCTGCATGAGCTCATTCAAGGGCTTAGTGATACTGGAGAACCAAAGAATAAAATGACAGTAGAAGTTGCAGAAACCCAAAAATGAATGGATGTCATGGAGGTTCTGTGGAATTGGCCAGTCTTTGATACCCTGTACCTTGACTGGGTCCATAGCGATCTTGTCGAAAGAAATCTTCAGGCCAAGGAAATCAATGGATGTTTGTTCAAACTTGCATTTCTCTGGTTTGAGATAAAGCTTGTTATCTGCAAGTATTTGAAGGACTTCCTGTGTAGCCTTCTGATGTTCTTCCAATGTTGCTGTGAAGATCAAAATATTGTCCATATAGACCACAACAACACCATGAGATATGAGACCACAGAACAAGTGGTTCATCATTGTTTGAAATGTGACAGTGCTGTTGCAAAGACCAAAGAACATGACAAGAGGTTTGAATAGACCCTTGTTAGTGACAAAGGCAGCCTTCCATTTGTCACCATCTTTGATGTTGACATGTGCTTTTGCTCTTCACTCCAGCACCTGTGCCCTACACTTCATCACATCAGCATGGTCTGTGTGCTGCCCATTTCTGTATATAGGTGTTAGATTAGGGACACTGTTTCTCAGTCAGTCCTCTTTGAGTGGAGTGACTTGGCCTCAGGTGACCACCATGCTAATCATATAGCAATATCATTTGATCCTGATGTTGTTATAACCCCAATGAACATCCATCTTGGTGAAATACTATGCTCCATGAAGACAATCAATCAGTTCTGAAATAAGGGGAAGTGGATAACTATTCTTGATCATCATATCATTGAGCTTGCAATAGTCTTGGACAGGTTGCAATTCTCTGGATTTCTTTTTGATAAAGAAAAAGGGTGATGCCATAGGAGATTTGGAAGGATGAATATGACCACTTTTCAGATTTTCTTTGATGAACAACTCCAGTTGTTTCTGTTCATCTAAGGATAGATTATAAACTTTACCAGCAGATGGTTTTGCTCCTGGTTTAAGCTCAATTTCATGATCCCAAGGCCATCTTGGAGGGAGTGCATCAAAAGCATCCTTGTCAAAGACATGTTTAAAATGATGATATGCTTTTGGTATAATATCTTCAAACATCTTCTTCAACTTCTTCTTTTTGGCTTCAATGGCAAGGTCTTGGCTGATGTTTTGAATGGCTGCCTCCATTTCCTTTTGATTGACCATTACCATCAAGATCTGATCATCCTTTTCTTCAGCAACAATGCATTCCTCAGCTACTTTGTGTATTTTCCGGTTTTGCTGCTTCATCAACTTCTTGTTTGACTTCCATACTTGTCTATCAGATTTGAGGTGTACTTCACATCTGTGAGGGCATCAAGTGAAATGTATTTTTCCCTGTAACCAATTGGTCTCAGGGTTATGGATTTTCAACCATGATTCACCAACAATGAGGTTCTTTTTGCCCAGATTGCAGACTGCAAATGTAGTGCATTCAGTATGACCATCAATAGACATGATGAAATCAATCATTTCTTCAATAGATCCTCCTTGATTGAGTGATCTGTCAACATTATAGACTGGAATTGGATGAGCCAGTTTCTTTGTGTTTAAGTTGTTTTTCTTCATGAATTCCTTGTTGACATATAATCCTGTAGCTCCTGAATCTAGTAGAGCATCTACTTCAAGAGTAGCCCCACTGTCTACTGTTTTGATTTTGATTTTTAATTCAGGGGATTTGGTGCTGTTGAATGTCCTGACATATTCCTTTTTCTCCAAGGATGGAATAACCTTGTGCACTTGAGGCTTCACTTCAGACTGAGAATAAGATGGAACAATGTGTGTTAAATAAACTTGAGTACAGGCATTGAAACAATCAATGTCCATATCATCAGTCTGAAGCATAGAAAACCTATTTTAGGATGGTGAACTTGTACTTAGTTCCCATCCAACCCAAAACCCAACTGTGGAGCTCCACTCTTTGAGTTACTCAGATCATTCAATCTAAGACCATGTACCTGAAACTCCTTCTGCATCTCAGCCAAGAAGTCTGCTTCATTCAGTGCATGCATCTCCTGAAGGGTCCTTGCATTCCCCCTTCTTTGTTGTCCTTGAGGACATCTTGGTTCTGGACATTCTCATGTGAAATGCCCTTCTTTTCCACAGTTAAAGCATAGATGAGGATGTGGTCCTCTAGCCCTGTCAACATCCATGGGTTCCCAAGCAGGGGCAGTGGTAGAAGTAAATTCTTGTTGAGGAGTATAATTGCATTGCTGCCCTTGTTGTCACCCAGAGGATTGTTGTTGTCCTTGTGGCTGTCTTCTTCCCCACATTGATTTGAAGTTCTGCATGTCTTGCCAGACATATGCTCTAATGTGGGCACATCTTATCCAACCATCAAGATCAATAGGGATTGGCATCTTCATGTAACAAGACTGGAGAAGAGGACAATTCATCCCCTTCTTGAACAATATGCAAAGTGTGCCATTGTTATATCCAGATGCTGTTTTATAGAGAAGGAATTCAGTGATGTATTCCTCTATATGCCTACTCCCTTGTGAGATTGTGGTTAATTTTTGTTGCACTGTTTGTTCTTTGTTATGATCTCTAAATGTAATCTTCATCATGGTTAAGAGATCATCAAAATCTTTGAATGGTTCATTATGGCACATTGGTTCAGCTTGGTGTGCTTCAATTTGCTGCAGGATTCCTTTTTTCCATTCCTCAGCATATCCTCCTTTGATATACAACAAAATGACTGTGACTTTGTCATCATCTTTGTTTTCTGGATGAGCATGTAAGACAAGATATATTTGATCCAGATATGATTGAAATTTCTTTTTGTCACCATCAAAAGGAGTTGGTTCTGCGATGCAAACCTTGGGGAGCTGGACCTGGGGTTGGAGGCCTATTCCTTGTCCTGAAGAGGAACCTTCACCTTCTGCCATTGCCAAATGGTTCAGAAGATTCATCACCATCTCCTGTTGTTGCTGAAGCAACTTCTGCTGACCCTGTATCATCTTCATCATCTCCCAAAAACTCAGTTGATCATGTTCATGATCCATACAAGCAGATACTGCAGATGGAGGTTGAAGAGTTGCTGCTAATGCTGTACCAAGACCTTCAATGTCTGATTCTAAGTGGAGAGATGACAATGGTTCTTGATCTCCTCAACCCTTGAATTGATTCCTCAAGTGTGATTCAGGTTCTTTGCCATCTTCTCTGTGTTGTGGAGGGGACTGTTGTCTCTGACTCCAATGGCTCCACTGGTCTCTGGGTTCTTGCAATAGATTGTTCAATTATTTGTCAGATAACTTTGATGAGTGTTCCTGTACTTCTGTAGTGGAGTGATGTCAAGTCAATCACTCACTCAGTCATACAACAGAAGCACTGTATGTTCAATAAAATGTGTGTGTGATTGAAGTGACAAAAATGAATACAATGAAGACTTTGAAAAACAATATGTCTACTCTAGTATGTAGATGTTTCTGGTCCCCCTGCAATGTAAGATGCAAAATGATGATGAGGATTAATATGAAAGGCATGATCTGGATGTGCTCCTGACTAGAGCAAGATGGGAGGAAGGATGAGGGAGAGATTGTTATAGTACTGGTATAACAACTCCCTGAAAAGAGTAGGAGGGTACTTAATGTGGTACCTTCTATCTTGATTCCTCCAATGCTCAGACCTAGGGTTGGGGAACAACCAAAGGGGAAACTGCTCATAATTTGTTGAAGGTTCACTTTGATGCTGGATGATGATGTGCATGTGCCAAGCAAGAAGGCAATGGCAAAGATGGAGACAGATGGTGGAGGGACAGGTGTGGGGAAGAAGCAAGTAAAAATTTACACTTAGACCTTGATCTAAGAGTTGCTCTGTCCTAGAGTGAGTGTGGGGGGGGATGAAGGCAGCATGTAGAAGGGGCAGGCAGTCCCTGAGCTGTCAGAAGACCCATGCTGTTCCCAGGAATCCTCTCATCCAAAGTGGTCCTCCCAGAATGTCCACAATTGTGTATTGATCTGTCCACTCCAAGGGTCTACCACATATGTGCTGTGGAGGATGTCACTGGGCAAGAGGTGGCAGTGGATGGGGTGAACACTGTAATGTCCAACCAAAAGTTGCAAGGTGGAGGTGGGTGAGGAAGGGATGTAAATGTGGGTCCACAAGCTACAGGTGCACTCACTCTTGTGCTTTTGCCACTTGCAGTGATGACAGGCAGCAAGGGGAGGGCAAGGAAAGAAGAGAGTGCAGCAGAAAGGTTCTTCTTTGCATTTAGGCTTGCAAATGAAACCTATACTGTAGAAGGGATTGCAGATGAAGCAGAGGTGAAAGCAATGTCCAGCAGGAAAGGGAGGGATGAGGTGGGAAGGGATGCAGTGAGAAAAGGAGTTCTGATCAATTGTGAGGCTGATGCTATGTCAAAGCCAATCAACTGAGGGAGAATGCTAAACAAAGGACAATTGCACTTAGACTAGCAGATATCCCATATATATAATCAGTAAGGTAAAACAAGGGAGAAGACTAGAGACTACTGCACCTAGTGGATATCCCAGATGATCAGAACTGGGGAATAAACCACTAGGAGTCCTATGTATATATAGTATGCTAAAGAGTGCACAGACCATGCTGTACAGTATAGGGCTGGAGAATGAGAGCATATAGTAGTGATGTCATACCTAGTAATAGAAGGGACATGTCAGTGCTGACTGAGGCTCCACAACATCTGTGGGAGTGATTGGTGATGCTCCACAGCAGATGTGAGAAGAATTGGTGAGTGTCAGGATGTACTTATTTTTCTCTTCATTTTACAATTTCTTTCAATCTTATCACTCAAGATCTACAGGAGATATCTCAGCTCATCTTATCAGATCATCTGTAGATCTTATCGCAATCATCTATGACTCATTTCCATTCATCATCGGACTTATTACTGTACAGATATGACTCTCTCACAGTCACTTATTGATGCTGTGCAATGCTGTGCATCTTACATACATATGCCTGCCCTATAGTGACAGCACATGGTCTGTGTGCTGATCTCTTTAGTATATATAGGGCACTTCTGTAGCATGTATTCCTTAGCTTTATACATCTGGGATATCCACCTGATAGTGTGACTTCATCCTAAGTGTATTGTCTCATCCCTTTGTCAATCCCCTCCTCTTACTCTTGTGACCTCACTGTCCAGCATGAGCCTCACAGTGAGCATCTGCAGTAATGGTGAGAAAATGAATTATAACTAAATATAGAATGGGCTGATCAGAGATTGGACAACTGGCACATCATCAACTGATAAAGATGAACAAGAGGAATGCATGACTGTGGGAATCACTTTGGTAGATCAGGAGTGATTGTAAGATCTATAGTGGTAGAGGCATAAGAGAAATAGGAAAGATGAAGAGAAAAATAGAGAAAATAATAGCGGCCTGACAACTAGGTGTTGTTATTATAAGGTTCTTCATCAACTCTCATCTTATTTCTCTATTTTGCATTTCCAGCTTGTTACTCACATTTGATTATATCTTCATGTGTTTAAGTTCTAACTCCACACATATGGTACACATAGTTATAGTTCAGGCTCCACATTTATTCATACTATAAAAGAATTCCCTGGTGGTGCAGCTTCTTTCTTTAGGTGTGCATCTCAGACTCTAGTCCCCCATTTAGTGTGGTGTTTGTAGTGCTCCTGTCTAATCCACAAGTCACTGTCTATCAAATATTAACAGGTTATGGGCCCTGTGCACCTTTGACTTTGTGACTTTCATATCTTGACTTCCACACATTTGATCCTCTTGATGTTTCGTACAGACATTCATCTACATTACATCTACTACATCCATTCTAAGTTTCAGCAAATTCACTTCACTGGTTCCTTCACAATAGCATTGAGGTCTCAACTCCTGGAGTTAGGAATCATGGTGTTATCTTGACTACCACTGGCACCATTGCTACCAAACTTTGGCAAGGCCTTTGCTAGTATCCTATCCACACATGTACCAAGTCTTATCCATATTGCATCACTCACTCTCACACTACAAAGCCTTTCTTGTGTTGGCTCCTTTTCATCATCATGGACTTCACAACTCACTTTGCTGGTGCTGCTAGTATCACTCCTGAAGCCTCTCTATCATCTAACACTGCCATTTCCACTAGTCTCAACACTCTATGGTGTGCTAATACTGGAGCCACATCCCACATGACTCCAAATCAACACTGGCTCTGAAATAATAGATCCCATAGAGTCCCCATTCAACTAGCAGACAACAATATTGTTTACTCTGCAGGGATAGGCTCTGTTCTCTTTGTCCCAGAGGTAGATGGTCACAAACTCTGCCCCCTTGAGTTCACAAGTGTTCTGCATGTCCCTGATCTCCAAAGCAACCTCCTTTCAGTCCTCTTCCTCATTTGGTACAAGCAGTTCTCTGTGGTAATCCTTGAGTCTGTTATGAACTTCATCAGACCAGGCTCTATCCTATTCTCTGCTTCAGTTAACAGCTCCAATTGTGCTTATCTTGAAGGCACTACCACTCCTACCCCCCTCCCTGAAGTGAATTCTGCTCTAGTTTTGTCAACTTTGCCTCTAGACACTTCACTATGGCATAGAGGACTCTGTCACCATCACTATGGAGGTATTGAGTGCATTTTGAAGCAGAGTCTCATCTCTGGGCTAGTACTACAATCCCCTTCACCTCCAGATCCTGTTTGTGAACCCTGCTTAGCTGGCAAGATGCATGCTAATGCTTTCCCTACCTCACAATCCATTACAACTCATCCTCTTGAGCTTGTACACTCTGAGTTGCATGGTCCTCTTCCTGTTCATATCAACTCAGGTTTTCACTATTGGGTCTCCTTCATTGATGACTACACTCACTTTCACATTGTCTTTCCACTGAGGTCAAAATCAAACACCTTTGATGCCTTCAAGGCCTGCAAAGCCTATGCCAAAAACCAACTTCAAGCAAAAAAAAGACTCTTTGAGATGACAAAGGTGGTGAATATATGACCAATGCCTTTCTCCAATTCACAACAGATGCTGGTATTGCTTGACAACACACTGTTTGAAACAGACCACAGCATAATGTGTTAAAGGACAACAAGGGACTTGTGGTATTGCAACTGAGGCTACTCTAGACACCACACTAAGTGGGGCACTGAAGTCTGAAGTGAGCAACTAAGTGAACAAGACAGAGACATAAGTACAGTACCTGAAGTCTGAAGTGAACAACTAGAGAACTAGCTGCACCACTAAGGACTCCTTTATACTACACATAACTGCAGAGTTAGAACTATATCAGTGTGCCACATGTATATGTAAAGTTAGGACTTCAATGCATGAGCACAAGTAAAGATATAAACAGTTGTAACACAAAGCCTGGAATGTGAAATTAGGGAAATAGACAAGAGTTGGTGAAGAACCTTATATAACAACAGTCCCTCCTGATGAAGCAACTCTATAACCTTGAACCTAAGTCAATCCCATCATGCCCTGCAGCCTCACCACCTTCTGGACACAGAGAGACTTGGTGAGTACATCAGCAACTTGATCTTCAGTAGGCACATAGATAGGACTCAGTGTCCCTGCCTTGACTGCATCCCTAAGCCAGAAGTATCTCATGTCAAGATGCTTCATTCTCCCATGGTGCTCTGGGTTCTTGGCCACTGACAAGGCTGACTGGTTGTCAATCTGAAAGGTAGAGGCACCATCCACAGGATAACCAAGCTCCTGCAACAAATTCTGCATCCACAGCATCTCCTTCCCTGCTTCAACAGCTGCAATAAACTCAGCCTCTGTAGTTGAAAGAGCTACAAGTGACTGAAGCTTAGAGCTCCAGCTGACTGCACCTGTCCCAATGCATAGGAGATAGCCTGAAGTCAATCTGCTACTGTCTGGGTCTCCACCATGATCAGCATCAGTGTAGGTAATGAAGGGTTCTCGAGATGATGAAGGGGAGGGTGCATAAGTAAGCTTCAAGTCCACTGTGCCCTTGAGATATTGAAGGAGGTGCTTCACTGCTTTCCAATGCTCCATGCCAGGGTTATTGTTGAATCGACAGAGTAGGGAGACAGTGTGGGAGATGTTGGGGTGAGTAGCAGTGGCAAGGTACAGCAGGGCACCTACAGCAGAGACATAGGGAACATCCTTCATCACTACAACCTCCTGGGGAGTCTTCAGAGACATGTGCACTGAAAGTAAAAGTCCTGGCTGCATGGGTGTTAGGACTGGCTTGCAATCTTGCATGCTGAAGCATTCAAGTATGCCCAGTATGTACTGATGTTGGCAGAGTGAAATAGTGTGATTTGAGTGGTCCTGAGTGATCTGTATGCTGAGCAGGAATGAGGTGGCTCCCAAGTCCCTAAGACAAAAATGTGAAGATAACTCCTTAATGACTGAGTGTATAGCTTTGAAGGAGTTGAAGGTAAGTGTGATGTCATCTACAAAGATTGGGAGGATGATCTGCACACTGTCTTTGCTAAAGACATAGATGCTAGAGTTGACTTTAACACACTTGAAGCCTAGATCAATCAGGACAGACTGGAGCTTCTGGTACCACATATGAGATGCTTGCTTTAGGCCATAGATTTATTTCCAAAGCTTCAGGACTGTGTCAGGACTCCCTAGAGCAAACCCTTCAGGCTGCTGCATGTAGACATCTTTGTCTAGATCTCCATTGATGAAGGCATGGGAGATGTTGATAGAGTGAATGTGTAAGTCATTGAGACCAGCAAGGGTGAGAATATACCTGATGGCTGCAAATTTAGCTGTAGGAGCAAATGTCTCATTGAAATCAAAGCCTGGTCTCTGGCTGAAGCCCTTTGCAATGAGTCTAGCCTTGTACCTCTCTAATGAGCCATCAGCATTCCTCTCCACTTTGAAGACCCATCTGCAACCAATGGCTTTCCAGCCAGGAGGGAGATTAACAAGCTCCCAAGTCCCATTGCAACTGTGGGCATCTGGTTCTTCTTCAGTTGCTTGTGTCCACTGCTTTGCATCAGAGCATGCCAAAGCTTGCCTATAGGTAGATGGTTTGGTGCCTAATGAACTGGTGAAAGCAGATCCTGGATAAGTGAAAAATGCACCAGGGAACTCCTCTTCTTCATCATCTTCTTACTTAACTTCAGTTTGATCTTGTTCCTCTTCTTCTGAGCTTTTGACAATTGGTGTAGGCTCTCTATGCACCTTCCACCACTCTCCTTTCCCTAGTACTATGACACACAGGTGTAGCCCTAGGTGCAGGAGTGGGAGAAGGAATAGGGGCAGGGATAGGTGACTGTGTTGAAGTCAAGGGAGTTGCAGAAGTGCGGTCTTCTAGAGATGAGGTAGATGAAGCAGGGGATGATGGAGGGCTTACTGAGTCGACGGGAGGTGCTGCAGGTGTAGTAACAGGAGTGGAAGAGTCTGTGTCAAGATCAGAATCAAAAGACTCCCCCCCTGGAGCTGGCACAGACTCAGAATTTTAAGGAGGAGTGATGGGAGATGGTAAAGGAGCTACAGGAGCATCCTTGTGAGATGGGAGGTACCTCTCATCAAAATCAGCTCTCTCACTGATAAGGCACCTCTTTGAAGCTAGATCCCAGAACTTCCAACCTTTGTAGTCAGTAGGATAGCCAATAAAGACACATTTCTGCATATGAGGCTGTAGGCTGTTCCTCTGATCCCTCTGCACATGCACATGAGCCAGGCAGCCCCATATGTGAAGGTGGGAGACATCTGGCTTCCTCTTGTGCCATGGCTTGAGGGGAGTGGTAGCTTTGGGGATAGCAGATGAAGGGAGGCAGTTCCATACATGCACATAAGAGGCAAGGGCTTCTCCCCAGAATGACAAAGGAAGGCCAGACTCAGCTAGCATAGCAGTAACACCTGCTGCCATAGTCCTGTTAGCCCTCTCAGCTACTCTGTTTTGCTGTGGTCTATTTTGTACAGTGTGTTGTCGAACAATGCCTGCTTCTGTAGTAAATTGAAGGAAAGCATTGGACATGTACTCTCCCCCTTTGTTGTCTTGAATGGTCTTGATCTTTGTACCATGATGGTTCTCAGCATAAGTTTTGAAGGCTTTAAATGCTTCAAAGGTGTCCAATTTCACCTTGAGAGGGAAGACTGCTCTGAACATAGTGTAGTTGTTGATGAAGGAGACCCAATAATGAAATCCAGAGTGTGTACAAACAGGGAGAGGACCATGGAGATCAGAATGGATGAGCTTGAGAGGGGTAGAAGTGTGTGTTTGTGATGAAGGGAATGGATTGGAGTGCATCTTGCCTGCTAAGCAAGGTTCACAGATAGGGTCTGGGGGGGTGTAGTAGATTGTATAACAAGCCTGGAGACTAGCTGTTGCTTCAAAATGCAATCTATACATCCATAATGATGGTGGCAAAGCCTCTTCTGCCATTGAGAAGTGTCCAGAGGCAATGTTGATGAAGTTAGAGCTGTATTGGCTAGTGCAGGAGGTGTAGGGATAGTGGATCCTTCAAGATATGCACTGTTTGAAGCATTGACACTTTCCATGAAGAGTATTGAGCCATCATGAAGGAAGTTCATAGCATTCTCGATGATGACAACAGTGAACCCTTTGATTTTTGTCAAGTATAGAACAGATAGCAAGTTGTTACAAAGCTCTGGGACATGTAAAATCTTTGTAAACTCCACAGGACAACATCTCTGACCCTCTACCTCTGGCTCAAAGACCACAGACCCAATGCCAGCAGAGTAGATGATGTTGTCGTCTGCTAATCAAATGGGCAGTCAAAGTGGCTCATAGTTTCAAAGCCAGTGTTGATGGGGGTGTCAGGCTTCATATTTTGAAGCGTTTAGCACTTTATTATTTTCATTTTCTTTTATGTTTCTTTTGATGATCTGATTAGATTAGATCTTATCTCTTTCATCTATCTTATCTAATCCTTATCAGATCTCATTTACTGTCACTTTGTGCTAGGCCCTGTCTAGGTAGGCCTAGGTCTATGGGATGCTGCGCATCCCCTTATCTTGTACTGTGGTCTTATACTGCTTGACCTGCCCTTAGGTACTGCGCTATGGTCCGTGCGCATAGGTACTTACTATAAGTAGCTCAGTAGTATAGCGAATAGACCCCAGCTTGATACAGCTGGATATCCTTTCTTTTGAGTGATCATTAGAGAGTGCGCCCAGCTAGACTTCAGTCTTACAGGGGGGTCATATGAGAAGTGGCCCCTGTGTCTGCACACCACAGTGAGTCAGCCAGAGTCGACAAGAGTGTGGGAGAGCCAAGGGAAGGATCAGAGCAAAGACTTGCATTGCCAGCAAATTCCAGGGTAGTAGGTGATGAGGTAGCTTTGTTAGCAGTTGAGGAGCCTTCAGAGTTCTTCACTAGCTCATCCATCCTCTTGTAGTATCTCAAGGAGGTATGGCCATCCCTGCCACAGTATTCACACTTGTAGTTGTTCAGGCAGTGACAAGACTGAGTAGAAGATGATGCTTGCATAGCCCCAGAGGTAGCCAACACTTCAGGACAATGAGATCTGTTGGTTTCCTCTGTGATGAAAGCTGCTTGCAACTTCTCCTTGTGTTGAGAAGGAGCAGGGAAGTGTCAGGCCACTATTATTTCCTTTACTTTTCTCTTCATTTCTCCTATTTTTCTTATGCCTCTATTACCATAGATCTTACAATCACTCCGATCTACCAGAGTGATTCCCATGGTCATGCATTCATTTTTGTTCATCTTTATGAGCTGATGACATGCTAGTCATCCAATCTCCAATTGGCCTGTTCTATCTTTAGCTATGATTCGTTTTCTCACTCTTACTGTGCATGCTCACCAATCCTTCTCACACTTGCTGTTGAGTATCACCAATCACTCCCACAGTTACTGTGGAGCCTCAGTCAGCACTTATGCATCCCCTCTATTATTAGGTATGACATCATTACTGTACTTTCTCATTCTCCAGCCCTATACTGTACTGCATGGTCTGTGCACATTCTAGGGTACTATATATACATAGGACTCCTAGTGGTTTATTCCCCAGTTCTGATCATCTGGGATATCCACTAGGTACAGTAGCATCTTTCCTCTTTTGTTTTACTTAGCTGATTATATATCTGGGATATCTGCTAGTTGAAGCATGATCGTCCTTTCCTGTTTTTAGTCTTTCTTCAGTTGTTCAGCTTCAATATTGTGTCAGCCTCACAATTGATCAGAACTCCCACCTCCATCATCCTCACCACTTTCCCATTCCCCCTTTTCCTGCAGATTGGTACTTTCACTAAAGCTTCATCTGCCATCCCTTTTACACTATAGGATTCATTCACAAGCCCAAATGCAAACAAGTCCACTTTTATCAAGACCATTTCTTTCCTTGCCCTCCTCTCCACTTCTGCCAGCATTGTAAGTGGCAAAAGCATGAGAGTGAGTGTACCTGTAGCCTGTGGACTAAAGTATATGTCCCTTGCTCACCCTCCTCCACTCTTCAACTTCTTGTTGGGTGTTACAGTGTTCACCCCCTCCACATCCACATTGTGCCCAGCAACATCCAGCACAGCATGCACATGGTGGACCCTAGGAGTGGAGCAATCGATACACAATTGTGGATGTTCTGGGAGGAGCACTTTGGATGAGAGGATTCCTGGGAACAGTCTTCTGACAGCTTGGGGACTGCCCACCAATTCTACATGCCACCCTCATCCCCCTCACACCTGCTCTAGAACAGAGCAGCTCTTAGATGAAGGCCTAAGTATGAACTTTTATTCACTTCTTCCAGTCACTCACCCTCTACCATCCACCTTCATCTATGCCATTGCCTTCTAGCTTGGCACACACACATCATCATACAGTGTTGAAGTGAACATTCAACAAACTACAAGTGCTTTCCCCTCTGGTTATTTCCAGATCCAAGATCAGAGTGTTGGAGGAATCAGGACAGAAGGAATCATGTTAAGTATCCTCCCACCTTATTCAGAGAGTTGTTGTACCAATACTACAATGACCCTTCCCTTGTCCCTCCCCCTGTCCTCCTTGAACTAGCAACTCATCCAGATCGCACATTTCACATCAATCCTCATCATCACTTCACTTCATATATCACAGGAGGTCCAGAAACATCTACATACTAGCATAGACATATCTCCTTTTCAAATCTTTGTGGTGTTTCTTTTGCTTGCATTATCATCTGCACATTTTATTGAAAAATATAGTGTTTCTGTTGTATGACTGAGTGTGCAATCAATTTGATGTTGCTCAACTACAGAAGCACAGGAACACTTATCAAAGTCATACAACAAGTTATAGAACAAGCTGTTGCAAGATGATCAGTGGAATGCTTGGAGTCAGAGACAGCAGTCCCCTCCACCACACTGAGAAGACAGCAAGGAGCCAGAATCACACTTGAGGAATCGATTCACAAGTTTAGAAGATCAAGAATCATCAACTCTCTCCACTTAGACTCAGACATCAAAGGTCTTGGTACAGCCTTAGCAGCAACTCTTCAACCTCCATCTGCAGCATCTGCTCATATGTGTTACAAGGCACTTGCTTTGGCACCTTGTAATGGTTTTCTTTTTTCTTTCTTTTCTTTTTTTTATCTTACTTACTAGTAAAGCATAGTATTATTACTACAAGTGTGAGCTTAGCTCCACTTTACTTAGTAAGGACTTATCTTTCCTTTCTCTTTTATAGTACTTAAATATTTACATACTTAAGTGTGAGCTTAGCTCCAAGTACTATATTAGACTTATCTTTTTCTTTATCTTCTCTTATTTATTATAACATTTAGTTGCTAAGGACTATCATTATACAATTAGCAAGGACTCATCCTATCTCATCTTTATTTGTCTTTGTTTACCTCTTGTTCATTTTACACCTGTGGCTAAGTCACATTACTTACACAATGGACATGTCTTACTATGCAGTACTGCGCAATACTGCACCTTACTGTGTAACCTTACTATACTTAGGACTCTGGTTTTGTATAAGTAGTTGAAAGACTGGCGGTCTTAAACCCCACTCTTGTCAACTTTGCAATCTAGGGATTCTCCTCTACTGCGCTTGACTTAAGCTCACTACTAACTTGCTTCATCCTCTAAGAACTAAGTCTAAGATCTCTAAAGTCACTCTAAGCATCACTAAGACATCCTAAACTTGTCACTTTGGATCCTTGTATAGTCATTGGTGGAATCATCCTCATCACTATTTTGTTGATCCCACTCTTCATCGTCATCAGGAACATCTATTATGCTTATCAAGCACATATTCACTACCTTGTTACCAGGGGTATCATTACAGACCTTCCCTAAGACCATCCAATAGGCCACTCTTAGCAATATGGATCTGGAGCATGAACAACTGAGTTTTGGGGAGATGATGAAGATGATACAGGATCAACAGAAGTTGCTTCAGCAACAACAGGAGACAGTGGCAAATCTTCTGAACCATTTGGAAATGGCAGAAGGAGGAGGTTCCTCTTCAGGATGCAGAATAGGCCTCCCACCCCAGGTCCACCTCCCCAAGGTTCACATCACAGAACCAACTCCTTTTGATGGAGACAAAAAGAAGTTCCAGTTGTATCTGGATCAAATATACCTTGTCCTATATGCACACCCAGAATATCATGACAATGACAAAGTGACAGTCATACTATCATATATCAAAGGAGGATATGCAGAAGAATGGAAGAAAGGTATTCTGCGACAAATTGAGGCACATAGGGTGGAACCTCTGTGACATGATGAACCCTTCAAAGATTTTGATGATCTCTTAACAATGATGAAGATTACCTTTGGAGATCACAACAAAGAACAGATGGCTCAACAGAAGTTGACCACCATTTCACAAGGGAGTCAGCATATCAAGGAATATATTACTGAATTCCTTCTCTATAAAACAGTGTCTGGATATAATGATGGTGCATTATGCACATTGTTCAAGAAAGCAATGAATTGTCCCCTTCTCCAGTCTTGCTATGTGGAGACCCCACTCCCAGGTGACTTGGATGGTTGGATCAGAAGAGCAAGGATCAGGGCATACACCTATCAGGATATGCAGAATTTTGAATCAACATGGGGAAGAAAACAACCTCAACAACAACAATATGGATGACCCCAAGGACAGCAGAGGAATTTCACCCCTCATTGAGAATTCACTCCCACTGTGGCTCCTGCTGGGGAACCTATGGATGTTGACAGAGTCAGAGGACCATGCCCCTGACTTCATTTTAATTGTGGAAAAGAAGGACATTTCACAAGAGATTGCCAAGAACCAAGATGTCCTCAAGGACAAGGACAACAATGAAGGGGGAATGTGAGGACCCTTCAGGAGATGTGTACACTGAATGAGGCAGACTTCTTGGCTGAGATGCAGAAGGAGTTTCAGGCACATGGTCTAAGATTGAATGATCTGAATGGCTCAAAGAGTGGAGCACAGCAATTGGTTTTGGGTTGGATGGGAACTAAGCACAAGTTCGCCATCCTACAATAGGTTTTCTATGCTTCAGACTGATGATATGGACATTGATTGTCTCAATGCTTGTACACAAATTTATTTAACATGCATTGTTCCATCTTGCTCTCAGTCTGAAGTGAAGCCTCAAGTGCAACAGGTTATTCCTCCTGTCAAGAAAAAGGAATATATTCAAAGAGCAATATTCAATGTCACCAGTTTCCCTGAAATGAAACTCAAAATAAAAACAGTGGATACTGGAGCTGTCTTAGAAGTAGATGCTCTACTCGATTCAGGAGCTACTGGACTGTATGTCAACAAAGAATTTGTCAAGAAAACCAACTTAAACACAAAAAAACTTGCAAAACCAATACCAGTTTACAATGTTGATGGATTCTCAATCAAGGAGGATCAATTGAAGAAATGATTGATTTCATTATGACTATCAATGGCCATACTGAATGTGCTACCTTTGCAGTTTGCAATTTGGGCAAGAAGAATGTCCTTGTTGGTGAATCATGGTTGATCAGAAAGAAATGGAGGCAGCCATTCAAAATATTAGCCAAGATCTTGCCATTGAAGCAGAAAGGAAGAAGTTGAAGAAGATATTGTACCCAAAGCATATCATCATTTTGAATGGGTATTTGACAAAGAAGCTTTCGACTCTCTCCCTCCAAGACATTTGTGGGATCATGCAATTGAACTTAAACCAGGCACAAAACCATCCACTGGCAAAGTTTACAATCTTTCTTTGGACAAACAGAAACAATTGGAGTCATTCATCGAAGAAAATCTAAAGAGTGGTCATATTCATCCTTCAAAATCTCCTATGGCATCACCTTTCTTCTTCATCAAAAAGAAATCCAGAGATCTTCAACCCATTCAAGATTACTGCAAGCTCAATGATATGACAATCAAGAATAGCTATCATCTTCCTCTCATTTCAGAATTGATCAATTGTCTTCACAGAGTGCAGTATTTCACTAAGATGGATGTCTGTTGGGGCTATAACAATGTCAGAATCAAAGATGGTGATGAATGGAAGGCTGCTTTTGTCACTAACAAAGGTTTATTTGAACCTCTTGTCATGTTCTTTGGTCTTTGCAATAGCCCTGCCACATTCCAAACAATGATGAACCACTTGTTCCATGGACTCATCTCTTGTGGAGTTGTGGTGGTATATATGGATGATATCTTGATTTTCACAGCAACATTGGAAGAACATCAGAAGGTCACACAGGAAGTCCTTCAAATACTCACAGATAACAAGCTTTATCTCAAACCAGAAAAATGTGAATTTGAACAGACATCTATTGATTTCCTTGGCCTGGAAATCTCCTTTGACAAGATCACTATGGATCCAGTCAAGGTACAGGGTATCAAAGACTGGCCAATTCCACAAAATCTCCATAACATCCACTCCCTTTTGGGCTTTTGCAACTTTTATCGTCAATTTATTCTTGGGTTCTCCAATATTGCTAAACCCTTGAATGAACTTATGCAGAAGGATGTCAAGTGGCACTGGGATGCTGAACAGCAGTTGGCATTCACTCATTTACAAGATGCTGTGTGTTCTGAACCAGTTTTAGTATTTCCAGATGAGCAGTATCTGTTCAGAGTTGAAGTGGATAGTTCTGGTTATGCTACTGGTGCAGTCCTTTCACAGCTTTGACAGGATAACAAGTGGCACCCTGTTGCTTACCTTAGTAAAGGTTTGTTGCCTGCTGAGCATAACTACGACATATATGACAAGGAGATGTTGGCTGTCATTCATGCTTTGGAAGTGTGGTGTCATTATCTTGAAGGTTCCATACATCCTGTTCAAGTCATCACTGACCACAAGAACTTGGAATACTTCATGACAGCCCAGAAACTCAACCATCATCAAGCTTGTTGCTCACTTGCTTCCAGATCAACATGGTCCACAAACCTGGTACTACCAATGTCCACCCTGATCTCCTCTCAAGATGTTCAGACCATAAGAAGGGGGTAGAAGATGACAACAAGAATGTCATCTTGCTCAAACTGGAATTTTTCAAACACAAGATTTCACTTGCAGCACTTAGCCCTCCTATCTTAAAAAGAATCATGGATGCACAAAAAGATGACCACAACTACATCATTTGGGACAAGTTGGATGCAGACTTGCAAAAAACTGCAATGTTCACACATTGGAGTGAACACGATAAGAAGATGCTCTTCTATGATGGGAAACTTTATGTTCCAGAAACAATGTACACTGAGTTGATGAAAACCTGCCATGATTCACCACTTGCAGGACATCCAGGTTACAAGAAAACATTGGAAATGGTTCAACAACATTTCTGGTTCCCCAACATGGCATCATATGTCGAGAAATATGTCAAGGGATGTGATTTATGCCAAAGGATGAAGACTTTCCCCATAAAACCTCAAGGAGAGTTAACACCAAATGAAATCCCCTCACATCATTGGCAGATTATCTCTACAGACCTCATCATCAAATTGCCTGAAAGCCAAGGCAATGATTCCATACTTATGGTTGTGGATCATTTCACAAAACAGTAACAGCAGAAGGAGTGGCATGCCTTATGAGAGATCATGTTTGGAAACATCATGGTCTTCCAGAAAAAGTTTTATCAGACAGAGGACCACAATTTGTGTCACAAGTTATGCACAAATTGAATTGTTTATTGGGGATTCAAACAGCTACATCTACAGCCTATCATCCCCAAACTGATGGACAGACAGAGCAGATAAATCAAGAAATAGAGCAATATTTCCACCTTTTTATCAACCATCAACAAAACGACTGGGCCAGTTGGTTGCCTATGGCCAAATTCACCTATAACAATCACATTCATTCAGCAACAAAATATTCTCCATTTATGCTGAATTATGGACAAGATCCATGAATGGGCCATGAACCTTGTATGTCTACTAGAATCAATTCAGTGGATAAATCTGTAGCAGGGCTCAAACACATCAGAGAAGATGCAGAATTATTGTTGAAGAAGGCAGCAGAGGATATGAAGAAGTTTTATGATGAACATAGAGGTAAAACTCCCATCTATACCATTGGAGATAAAGTGTGGCTTGAGGCCACTAACATCAACACTGGTAGACTGATGAAGAAATTGGATCATAAATGTCTTGGACCATATGAAGTACTCAAAGTACTTTCAAACAATGTGTATCATCTCAAACTTCCAAAGATGATAAAGATTCACCCAGTTTTCCATGTCATCAAACTACATCCTTTTGTCAAAGATGTTATTGTTGAAAGGGAAATTCATTGTCCTCCCCCTCATATCATCAAAAATGGTGTTGAAGAATATGAAGTTGAAGAAATCCTCAATAGTTGTCTTTCTTGAGGTAAAATTCAATATCTGGTCAAATGGAAGGACTACCCCACAGAAGAGAATTCTTGGGAACCTGCTTCAGTATTGATGGAAGATGTTCCTGATATGCTCAAGAGGTACCATAAAGAACATCCTCAAGCGATACATTTGGTAACCATTTATTCCCTTTACCAGATGGAATATTCACCAGAGATGATGGCTCAACCACATTACACTCGACAACTTCAAGAAGAAACACCTACATCCACCCCACCAGTTCTTGATGAAGGATATGAGGAAATTCCTTTTGGCATTATTGAAGATGAAGATGATTTTACAGATGAGGACAATGATGAAGTTATAACTCCCAAATCATATGAAGATTTAAAAGAATTACCTGAATCTTCTTCCATCATCCCTCTTTCTCCATCAATCTTTGCTGGCATCCCTTTCAAATCTATGGAAGGTGAAGAAGAAGATATTTGCCATGCATGCTCATCTCCATTCTTTGCTCATTGAGACATCTTGCCTTAAGAAGGGGGTATTTGTCAGGCCACTATTATTTCCTTTACTTTTCTCTTCATTTCTCCTATTTTTCTTATGCCTCTATTACCATAGATCTTACAATCACTCCTGATCTACCAGAGTGATTCCCATTGTCATGCATCCCTTTTTGTTCATCTTTATCGGCTGATGATGCACTAGTCATCCGATCTCTGATTGGCCTGTTCTATCTTTTGTTACGAGGCACTTGCTTTGGCACCTCGTAACCGCGTTTCTTTCTCTTCTTTTTTCTTTCTGTCTCTTTTTTCTTACTTACTAGTAAAGTGTAGTATTATTACTACAAGTGTGAGCTTAGCTCCACTTTACTTAGTAAGGACTCTCTTTCCTTTTCTCTAACATAGTACTTAAGTATTTACATACTTAAGTGTGAGCATAGCTCCAGGTACTATATTAGACTTATCTTTTCCTTTCCTTATCTTCTTTATTTTATTATAACATTTACTTGCTAAGGACTATTACTATACAATTAGCAAGGACTCCCTTTTCTCATCTTTATTTACCTTTGTTTATCTCATGTTCATTTCGCGCTTGTGGCTGAGCCACTAACATCATATGGACATGTACTTACTGCGCTTAACTGCACTTTACTGCGCATTCTCGTTTACTTACTGCACTTTACTGCGCAACTGTACTATAGTTAGATATCCAGTTTTGTATAAATAGTTGACAAACTGGCGGTCTTAAACCCCAGTCTTGTCAACTTTGCAATCTAGGGATTCTCCTTTTACTGCGCTTGACCCAAGCTCCCCATAACTTCATTCTTCTCTAAGGACTAAGTCTAAGAACTCTAAACTACTCTAAGACATCTTACGCTAAAAGTCAAAACTGGATCCACATATCGTTATAGGTGGAATCATCCTCATAACTATATCGTTAATCCCACTCCTCATCGTCATCTGGAATCTCTATTACATTCATCAAGCCAATATCCAAACTCTCGTTACCAGGAGTACTATTATAGATCTTCCCTAAGACCGTCCAATAGGCCACTCTTAGCACTTTGACAAGACTACGCACTCCTCCTAACAACCACACGTGCTTCTAGGAAGCACGTACCTTCACCACGGATTCTAATCTCCACGGAGATTATCATCAACAACTCCTTCCTGCCAACGCTATCACACTAGAAGTAACCGACCGCTTGTGGCCCGATTACCTCCAATACGACAACACCCATAAACTCTTTTATGTCAACAACCAACTCGTTTACTTCACTCGTACCAGTCAAGAACCCCAGACAGCATATCATAATGGACATCCCATTACCACAAGTATACCGCTTCTCTCAGCAAATATCCACCGAGAAATCTCGTTAGATACCGATGTCTGTCAACAACATAGACAATTACTCGGAAACCATGTTCCCGTCTCACTTGAACAATATACCAATAAAGAAGATGAGTTTACATTCTATGACAAACACAACCAGTGGATCTACGAATC
>QLPN01000446.1:0-30593 GCA_003314395.1 Albatrellus ellisii
AGTATGTAAATACTTAAGTATGTAAATACTTAAGTACTATAAAGAAAAAGGAATAGAGTCCTTACTATAAGTTGGAGCTAAGCTCACAGCTGTAGTTAATACTATGCTTATAGTAAGTAAGAAAAGAAAGAAAAAGAAAAAAGAAAACATATTATGAGGTGCCAAAGCAAGTGCCTCATAACATTTGCCACATTGCCCATGCTTCAATACATGTGACTAGAGACATGTCCATAGCAAGCTAAGTAAGTAACCACAAGTGCAAAGTGAACAAGAGATATATAAGGATGAACAAAGACAAGATAAGATGAGTCCTTGCTAATTGTATAGTGATAGTCCTTAGCAAGTAGATGTGATAATTAATAAATAAATAAAAGATAAAAGCTCTTTATAGTACTTGGAGTAAAACTCACATTGCTGCTAAGAGTGGCCTATTGGACAGTCTTAGGGAAAGTCTATAATGTTACTCCTGGTAACCAAAGTTTGGATCTGAGTTTGATGAACGTAATAGAGGTTCCTGATGACGATGAAGAATGGAATCAATGAGATGGTTATGAGGATAATTCCACCAATAACAATACAAGGATCCAGAGTGACAAGTGTAAGATGTCATTTAGTGACGTTTTAGTGGCTTAGAGGTCTTAGACTTAGTTCTTAGAGAATGAAGCAAGATTGTAACGAGCTTAGGTCAAGCACAGTATAAGGAGAATCCCTAGATTGCGAAGTTGACAAGACTGGGGTTTAAGACCATCAGTCTGTCAACTATTTATACAAAACTGGAGATCTAACTATAGTAAAGTTGCACAGTAATGCACAGTAAGTAAACGATAATGCACAGTAAAGCGCAGTAAGTCGCATCCATGTGATATAAGTGGCTCAGCCACAAGCGCAAAATGAACATGAGATAAACAAAGGTAAATAAGGACGAGAGAGGAGAGTCCTTGCTAATTGTATAGTAATAGTCCTTAGCAAGTAAATGTTATAATAAATAAAAGAAAGATAAAAGAGAAAAGATAAGTTTAATATAGTACCTGGAGCTATGCTCACACTTAAGTATGTAAATACTTAAGTACTATATTAGAGAAAAGAAAAGAGAGTCCTTACTAAGTAAAGTGGAGCTAAGCTCACACTTGTAGTAATAATACTACACTTTACTAGTAAGTAAAAAAGAAAAAGAAAAAAGGAAACCGTTACGAGGTGCCAAAGCAAGTGCCTCATAACAATTGCAGTATGTAAATACTGTAGTACTATAAAGAAAAGAGAAAGTGTCTTTATGATAAGTTGGAGCTAAGCTCACAGCTGTAGTTAATACTACACTTATAGTAAGTGAGATAGAAAAAGAAAAGAAAAGAAAAGAAAAAAGAAAACTGTTATGAGGTGCCTGTTACAATTTTCTTTCTTTCTGCTTACATTTACTGGTTTACTGTGCTGCAGCACTTACTTACAAACACATCTTCTTTGCACAATTGTACCAGAACATTCCTCATATCATGACATGGCTGAAAGAATCTGGGTTGGGCAGTGGATAACAACAACACAATCATGCAGATAGAGCAAGCAGCAATCCTAACACTGAGGATTGCAGAGGTTAGGGCCAATGCCCAAGTGAACAAGACTGAAGGGTAATAAGACCACATCTTAGTAAGTGGAGAGAGCATACACAAACAAAGAGTACACAAAACGGGAGACTCAGCAGACTGCTAGAGTGCTTAGGTGGTAAGACAGAAAGTTGCAGTAGATATAGTAAGGGCAGAATAAGATTAGAGGGGAGCCCAAAATGTGAGATACCAGCATAGTATGTTACCAGTAATGAGGGAGATGAGATAAGATAAGATAAGATAAGATAAGATAAAAAAGAAAAGGAGTAGAAGTAGGGCATATTCAAGCTGTATTAGTGTGCTCAGTGTTGTATGGGTGAAAAATCAACAATGGCCTGTACTATATTTACTGTAGTAGAATATTCCAGAACCTACAGTTGTACCCTATAAAAGGGACTTAAGTACAATACAGAGTCTCTAGCTTAGTTTCCTGTATCTACAGCACTCATCTTTGTTGAAAGACAGGCAGTGTCACAAACTGTAAATAGACTTGTTTGGAGACAGAGGTGGCTTTATAGGCCAAGATGTAGATAAAACCAGAAGAGGTCCATGGTCCAGATGTCATACATGACTAGAGAGATAGATGAGGCCTGTAAGATTAGAGAAGAGGTGTACCAGATGGTAGAGGGTACACAGAGAAAGAGAGAGCTGCATAGAGCAGGTATGTCAGAAGTGTTGAATTATCTGTGCATACACTACTACTTGTCGTTTGACTCCACAATTCCCATACACACATACACACCACCACTCTTCTTCTCCTCGGACTACTTACAAAAACTCTGAGCACTCCCACTCCACATACATTCCAGGATGATGCACATCCCTCCACTTCAAGTAATTGCTGTACTCTACTTTACTCTCTCCACTCTAACTCTATTATCATTTCACTATATAAGATGAACACTTTACACTACAGCTCCTCAGACATCTTACACACAGTCTGACACTCTTACTACACCACATCACCCTTACTGTGCTCGTGGTATCTTTTACCTGCTGCAGCATGCCACTGCCCATGTCTCTCATCACAATGTGCTTCTCTTACATGCTCACTCTGATATACATCTTGGCTGCCACAGTTGCCCACATCCTGTGTGTACAAGAAGAGGGTTGAGAGAGGAGAAGAGATACTCACCTCAGCACATGCAGAAGTGCTGAGGTGAGAAGATGATGAGGTAAAGAAGGTATAGTAAGAGCAAGATAGAGTTGAAGAGGAGCTCAAACCATAAAGAGAAAAAGAATAAGGATATGTAGGTATGTCCAGCATCATATGATAGGTAAAAATTGACAATCTTCCAGCTTTCAATCTTTGTCAGTTGTGTTCTCAGTTGCATGCTATGCCCTGAGTCCCTCATCTGTTTCTGTACAATTATAGCCAGCCATTCTGCCACACTAGATTGTAACAGTGCCGAAGCAAGTGCCTCGTAACAGGTAAAAGGTCGGGCAATCACATGAAGATGTGCAAAAAAAAATAGCTAATTTTTATATCCTAGACCCTGCATCTGCACTGCACCCGCGCTGTGAGATCACATAAGCTCGCACGGACTGCGCCTGATCTCCAATAGGTTGCACACACAAAATCCACGAAACAAGCAGTAGGCCGGGGGTGTCGTTCAGCCCGAGCCCCATCTGCCGCATATGTGGTCCGCTAGTCGACATTCTTGGCCTATGCACAGGCACCCAGAGGAGCAAGTATGAATGGACCCGTAGCCTGTGTGACAGGATGACTATCGGCTGGTGGGTAGATAGCAGAACGACTGGCTCCTGCTCAGGTTAACTGCGGAGGGGTGGATCAATTCTTTCATGCCGCCAAAACTGGTCATCTCTACAACTTGGCTCACAATACTCAACTCAATGGATATGAGTGGGACTCCATGTGGCCTGACCAGTTGACTCTTGAGTTCAATGTTTACATATGTGATGTGAATAGTATAGAAAGCGCGACGCATGAGCTCCAGAAAATCATCAACAATACTGCAGTCAACACCGTCGAATATCTAGAGCTCTCGCGTGTGGTTCAGTGAGTGGTTGTCTCTCAAGAGGACCGACCCGTCTGACATTTTGAGTTCTCATACAGTCACTGGCACGTCCAGCGGTCTAGGGAGAGCCCTTCTCGAGGCTGTCCTCGCTGCAAATGAACGAGCCATTGCTACGCTGCACAGACCTTCAGCTATTGATGAGACTCATGCAGAATACCGCCAGCACGACTCCCCTTCGTCCAACTCGATGTCATAAACACCAAGGAGATTGATCAAGTGTTCAAAATAACGGAGCAGCTCTTCCACAGGCTCGATGTCGTGGTCAACTGCGTGAGCTACGGCCTGACGAGCGGGATTGAGGGCACGCCAGACAGGGAGGCACGCAGATAGGTCAAAACAGCCTTCTGGGGCCCCATCGATATCAGCCGACAGGTATGTAGCCAAATCCCTCTCATTTCGGCTACCTACATATTATTGCAGGCCACCAGGTTTTTCCGTCAAGTCAACCCTGCCCGCCATGGCGGCCATATCCTGAACGTCTCATCGCCTGGCGAGTACACAGAGAATTTCACGCTCGCCTTCTACTCGTCCGCAAAGTCCGGTCAGTTCATGTCATCATCTCCCACGTATTATTTCCGTTAATGACGTTAATGACCAACCGTCGAAGGCTTCACCGAAGCCTTGATGCGCTAGATGCCGCCTAAGTGGAGCATTAAAGGCGTCATCATCCAGCCTGGAGGATTCCAGACCGAATGGGGAGTCTCGGACATGCGGTGGATGCAGGAACGCTCTGCATATGACGAACAGTCCTGGAGCGCGGTTTCTCCCACACCTGGTGGCAATAGACGCTCTTGGAGAGCCTACCAAAGCAACAAGCACGATGATGCGTATCGCGGACGAGATCCCCGTTTTGTATACAACTTAGCTCAGATGTGCTTGTTCGGTGATGGATAAGGCATCCAAGACGTTGTAGGATGCAGAGAAATGAGCAGAGCTTAGCCATAGTACGAACAAGGAGAGGCGAGGTAATGGTCCGGAAGTTCGCGGGTTGTAGTTTGGTTGTGTCAAATTCACGGCGTTGGGCATGGTTACTTCATGTTGCTAGCTAAGCTCTGGAAGTATGGAGATCTGAACAAATATTATAGCCCTAATACTTTAGGAAAAGATGTTGCCTATCGTATGGCTGGACGATACTAACGAATACTTTACCTTGACGATTTTGGCATCGAAATCCGTGGCATTATGTGCGGAGCTCGTGCCCAAGAAGGCCGTCACACTATACCAAGACGCTAAACGATAGGCCACACTACAAACTCTCCTGTTTGTCCCAAAGACTTTTGAATAAACAAAGATGCAATGTGGTAATTCCATTGACAGCAGTATCCAAAGTTGGATGTAATACTAGACTTCTTTTATTTGAAAAACAAAAGTCGTTGGGACAAACAAGTAAGTTTGTGATGCCACCTATCGTCTAGTATCTTGCTGTAAAGCCAAAACCGTTATACTAGGAACAAGAAGTAAGGAAGCTGATGAAACGGATCTATTCTTAAATGGTTCAGTGTGTCATCATCGCCACCCCTAAATCCAAGACACGCGATTCCCAAAAGGTGCATAGCTGGGAAGTTTGGAAGCCCCTCTATAGGGGCTAATGGTCATCATCTGTGCGTCAATCGCCAGTTTGGTACTTGCACGGGCATGTCTAGCCGACATCACTGTTATAGAATAGGAGTGGGGCGCTATGTCATCGTGACACTTATGTGAGATCATCTCTCGAAACTGTCACATGTAAATGCATAAAAAGCCCTTCACATCAATCTCCAGCTCTCACTTTACGCCATGTCTCTCCAATCAGGCGCAACTTACACCATCACCAATGCCAAGAGCCGTACAGCTCTTGATCTCTCGGGCGGAGACAGTAAATCTGTCATCGGATATGGGTACCATGGAGGAGGAAATCAGCAAGTAAGACAACTTTTGTTCCTATTATTCGTTGCTCAATGCACGGGGAAATAGTGGCGTTTCGAACAGCGTGGAAGTGGTCACTGGGTTATCCGCTCTGTTTCGACGGGCAAGTTCCTCGATTTTGAAGGCGAGGCCAGTGATGGGGTTCCAATAATCGCCACGAACAACGAACGCGAGTGGGACGTCAGGAATGACAATGATCAGGAGGACAGGTTCAGGTTTGTCGGCGGGTTTTGGAAATTGGCCGGCACTGGCATCTGATGGCTTGGGTGCTTGCTGTAGGTTCTTCGTTCCAAACACGCCACAGAACATCGATCTGTCAGATCACGGTAATCCGACGCCTGGAACGCCCGTCACTCTCTGGTACACATGGGAGGGACTTAATCAGGTCTGGATTGTCAAGCGAGGTGCGTAAAATCTAGAGTAAATAAATATAATCGACTTACTGTTTTTTTGGGGTGTAGTATAAATGGCCGTCGTCATTTCCAGTCTAGATGAATATTCACAGAATGTAAGATTAGGAGAGATTGGTAATGTGGTCATCCAAGTGAAATTGCGATAAGGCTTCATTGATGAACGAAGAAACTGAGCAACGATTATTCGTGTGATTGGGTATTCTTGCAAGTAACCGCACATCGATGTGTAGGTAGAGCACCCTTTGAGCGGTGTACCGTTAAGTCGACACTCTGGAATCAACGCAGATGTATGCGACCATGATAGAACTCAATTACCATAATCAACAATCCGCTTACTAAGATCGTGGGAACATATTACGATTTTAGTCTTGATGTACTCTTGCTGCACCGAGGAAGGCTTAAAGTAAATGTAAGGGGTTCAAGGTACGTAGTGTTGGAATTGCAAACTGGCGCATGCATGACTTACTAGTTCCATTTTAGGCAACTCGGCAAAAGATGACGCGCGCGCAAACTTTCGTCTCCAAGCCTCCACAGAAAACATGATTACAGCTACTTTTTCGATCACTCCGCTGCTATACAATTCCAAGCGACAAGGCAGTTTACCTAGCCTATTAACGATAGCCCGTCCTTTTTTTTTCTCAGTCCTCGTGTTGTTTTCGAGACTGAGTGCCATTTTGTCCTTGTTGTTAGGACCCTTTTTGGTGTTCCTTGCGCAGAAGAACACCTGTATATATAACCTTATTACAAAATGTAGCCTGTGGCATATGAGTGGAATAATGATTGCTTACTAATGTTATTGTCTTTATCGGCTTGTAGGTGATGCCACTAAGCATCACTGTCTCACATATGAATTTATCGTGAACCAGCTCAAGCTCAAAACCGCCACGAGAAGCCTATCCGGTGCTGTTTCGTATGTCACCCATCGTGGTAGCCGTGCCCGCTCTTGAGGCGTAGACTGATATGCGTATCATTCCTCTCTGCGACTTGTGCAAGCGGGGGTGTTCACAAAGAAGTCTTCTACCATGATTGATATCGGGCGCCTGGTAGATTCAATTTTATCAAACAATCGTCACTGGCACACGTAGACGTCCTAGGCTCCCAGGCTACTACCACCTGCAGTAACCCGTTCCGAATAACAAACCTCTACTATCTTTCTCTCAATCGGCTATTCTACGAGGACTAGCTTCGTGCAGAGTCAATGGCATGTTCTAACACCCTTGTATGAACCAGTTCATGCGGCCTGGCCGCACTCCCATGTCCCCCACCCCAATTCGCTCTCTTCTTTTTTCTGCTCCCAGTACGTAGCTTTTAAGCTACTTCTCTTCTCGAAATTAGCCGTTATCTATACTCATATTATTGCTCTGACGTCTTCTTTCATTTGTGATACGCAGCATTGGCATGCTGAGTCACGGAATATTCGTCTCTCTTTACCACAATCCCCCATCACATTCAGGGTCCAGAAGCTTCGTTTCCGCCTCATCTCTTTGAATGTAAAGGTGGTCGTGGACTGAAATTCTGTATACTTCAAATTAAACAGCTCACCTTATCCAGGGTGTGCTCCTCCGTACGGTGCGGCCTAGTATTATTATTCTCTCTGACGGCTAGAGTTGGCCTCTTCATTCATCCCAGCGTTTCTAACACCCTTTGGTGCCTCCTCTGGGAATCGTCTTCAGTCCCATCATCAACATCAATCTCGACAACCACCGCTGCGGCTCCATCAGTACCTATTGATCGTCACCTCCATGTTTGGGTTGCCCGTTTATGGCACTTTCAAGCATCTGTTTGGCGTTTACAGTATAGGCTCTTACATTTCCGCTCAGTGAGACGAAATGTGCTACCAGCACATGTCATCCTTCACCTTTCGTCCTCCCTGCACTTTTTTTCGGTGTATATAGCTCAATTTGTTGCCGCCCGAAGACTTACCAAAATGTTTGCTACATCGTTAATCATCTATTTAGCCATCACCCGCGCATAGTCAGTCAATATACTGCGTAGTTTCCTTCACAGACTCGTCTGCGTATATACTGCGTTTCTCGTGTTTCATGGTCGCGACTCTCAATATAGTACATGTGATGATCGGGAGCGATCACGTGTACGTGCACGTGTTTCATGTTTGTAGCGCGTTTCCGCAACACGTTCAGAATTCGTTCTGTCGAGGCCTGCATCAAAAGGTCGGTCATGTAGGTTACCAAGCCGATGCCATGAAAGCCGCATCGCAGACAGGTGTTGCGTCGAGATGGGTACAGCAGACGGGCTGTGCAAAGTGGCCTCATGTCGGTAGCCCGGCTAGTTGCCGTGATCTTGACGAGAGCATGTCGCAAGGTCGGGTATTAGCGTGGCAATGCGCCGGTGGGTCTATGAGGTGTCATGAAGATAAACCTCATGGGAAGGCGGTGACCCGACCACGACCGAGCATGCATGATTTAGCTCATCTTACCTAGGAACTTCGTCCTCGCCCTCAGGCCCAGGTGCCCGATATCACATCAAGTGGAGTGTCGTCTCCCCTCCACATGTCACAGTCGCACAACCTTCACGACATGCAGCATCCGCGCGCGCTGCATGCAGCAGCCCCATTTAGAGCAGACAAAAAGCTTCTGCCCGTCTGCTCGTCCACCTGTCTACCCATACCTCCACTCACGGACACCCACAACTTGCCCAGAGTCCGTTTGCGCATCTACTGCACTCTTATATTCCTAGAAGGTATTACACCTTTCTTTTGTCCACCAGCTCCTATAAACAGACGACGCCATGGGTAACGCACCAAGTGGCCAACGCGAATCTCCCTCCAGCTCTGTGAAGAACCTTCCCATTAATCCTCCGTCAACGTCCGAGACACCTTCTGTGCCCGTATCCCCACAGCCAGCCCATCACGCTCCCGCTGTCCTCCACGCACCAAAGCCCGCCCTTATTCACGTCCATCCGACTCCGCAGAGCCAGCACCTGGGCTCCAATTCCCGCATTACCGGTAACTCCAATGCGCTCCCCAACCCACTCCCACACCCTTTCTCAGGTTCCAGCTCCAGTCTTCTCCGAGAAGTCATGCGAAGAGCAAGTCAGGGTCCCGAGCCTAGCATCAAGAATGATATCAAGAACGACCTAGAAATTTTGGCCGCAGGCGCGCCCACGAAGAAGAGCCAGGGGGAGGAGCGTCTGTATGGTAAGAGGGAACGGGAGTCTGCGCCAGGGTTCGTGGAAGAGCCCGAGGTCATCGCTAGCGAGGGTGCACAGGAGCAGGTACCAGCGGAGGAACTCGTACAGGCGCCGGCGCCAGTCGAGGCAGGCGCTGGTGCCAACATTCATGCGGAGATTGAGGAAGTGCCGAGAAGCGAAGGGGGGCTCGTGCAGGAGGCCATGCCGGGTGAGCTGGACAACGGTGACGTCCCCCCCTATGCGCCTGCGGCCTCTGTCTCCTTCCCCGCAGGACTCCACGCTCAGGAGCCGGACGTCCCGCAGACGGAGCCAGATGAGGCTGCTAAGGCTGACGTTATGCCTGGGCAGCTCGGTGTCACTCCTGTTGACGAGGAACAGGTCGAGAGCTTGCACTGGGAGAGCGTTGCAGCGCATCTCAAGGATGCCTTGATCGAGAAGGTGGAGCGGGAGGAGCGGGCGGAGCAACTCATCGTTCATACAGTGGTTCTGAAGCCGGAGGACGAAAGTGAGGAAGACGATGTTCTGCAATGGAGGCGAGGAGACCAGAAGCGGGAGAACGAAGGCATGCTGTCACCGTTGAGGGAGGAAGAAGAATGGGAGGAGCGGCATTCTTCGCGCAGAGAGGTTGCCTCAGAGCCTCAGTCGGCCATCACTTCAAAGTTTGAGGGGAGAAGCCCTGTCGTAGAACGCGCGCAGTCTGACCGACCGGTCTCGTCGCATCTAACATCACCCGTTTCGTCGAGGCATGGGAGAGACGAGCTGCAGACCATCACGCATGTACAGGTTGGGGTCGAGGAGGAGGAAGGCGGCCCGGTCTATATGCTCTACGAGGACGACGCCCATACCGCGTCCTCGGTGACCGAAGACGAGAAGCCGACGCTGCGCCTCTTGCAACCTGCACGACAGTGGGACCAAGTGCCGCTCTCCGCCGTCCGAGAACAGGAAGGTCAAGTGGCCGCGGTAGAGGGAGCTAGCGATTCGCAGCAAGATATTGTCTCTCCGCAGCAGGATATTGTCTCTCCGCAACACGATATTGTCTCTCCACAGCACAATATTGTCTCTCCGCACAGTAATGTCTCTCCGCGCAGTAATGTCTCCCGCTCGAGTCAGGCATCCCGCGGGTCATCACCTTTGGTGCCCCGGTCACGGTCTCGTGGGCGCTCGCCACCATCTCTTCCGATCCCCTTCCCGGCGCGCGAGCCGCACGAGAGAAAAATCGAGGGCGGTGTATACGGTGTCACGGATGCCAGCTGGAATACTGCACTCGACCTTTCAGGTGGGGACAGCCGGTCCGTCATCTCGTTCAGTGTGCATGGATGGGAAAATCAGCTGGTTGGTCTCTCTTCCATCTCACCACGACTCTGACTTACGAGACATTGCTTTTCCACAGTGGGACTTTATCCCCTTTGGTTCCGGATACGCAATTCGTAGCGTGCATAACGGGTTGTTTCTGGCTATCGATGGCAGAGTCGTCGAGGGTGTGGCTATCGTCGGAACCCCATTCCCGGTGGCATGGGAGGTAGAAGTCGTCGAGAGCGGCGGTGACGAGGAAGAGGAGGATGTTATTGTCAGGTAAGGTTTTTTTTTTCGTATCAGTCAACGGTGCTGACTTGAAGCGTAGAATCCGCTGGCCGTTCGAGAACCTCGTTTTCGGTCTCATGGATCCGCAGCCAGGGACTAAGGTCAGTCTCCTTGATTACACCAAGATCGGAAGGGAGTTTTATAAACTCACCATCGCTTTTCTAGGTGAAACTGGTCAACGATGGCCGAATGGACTGGAACCAGTGCTGGCGTCTGCGTCCACGAGTTGTCCAAAATCAAGCAGTCTCGACGATCAACACGAGAGAGACGACGCACGGTGGTGTTTCAACAGTAACGACAACCACGACCACTACGACAGTCAAAACGATGACTCGGATCATCAACAGAACTTGAGGTGCTGAGACAATAGGCGACTGGGAACCCATGGATGGGATGTCTTCGGAATGACGACCGACGTATTTATGGTTATCACAGCGCAGGATTACCGGTGCATCTAGACTACATTACATTATTATACGCTCCTCTGTACGCATATTTGGTGAAGTGAGAAGCTAAGAGCGTCTATGGAACACAGAAAGGGACGACTTCAAAGAGAGTGCGATGTAACGGATCTTAGAGATACCACCTCAGTTTCGGAAAGAAACGGAGACTGAGGGGAAGTCAACAAAGCTGCTGCCCTCTACAGAAGGTACTATCGTTGGGCTAGTGTTCGATACAACATCAATGGAAAAATCGTAGCGCCTTCGTATCTCCGTTCACCTCGAAGTTTTGTACGATGCTGGGTCTCATTGGTTGCCACATGGTTGTATATATATGTATATATAAAGTACTGAAAAGTTGTGAGCAAAGCTTATGAAGGCCAATTTACGACATTGACCCTGACGTAGCCCGTGGATCCTAGGGAGACCAGCGCGCAAGCCACGGGTTGGACTCAAACACGGTCCGCCAGCCCTTCCGAGCTATCATCCCACATGCCTCGGTTGCCGATGAGGGCAGGTAAAGACAACAAGGTCGATTCAGAGGACACGATTCAGAGGGCAGCGATGAAGACGACGACAATGAAAACTAGTAAACAACAATGACAGGAAGGTGGACTCGGGCCGACAACAGCGGCAGCGGGCGGCACATTGTAAACGATCGTACCTCGAAACGAGAACACTGTATTGTACATCGCGATGGCAGGCAAGGATACTTGGCGAAGATCGATCGATTGTTGGTAACTTGTTACATACTCTGAACAGTGACTCAAGCACCAGTCGTCTCGGTTATCTACGCCTCTAGCCCGACGTCTAATTAAAGAGGTCTTCGGCCTCCTGGATAACTAACCTCCGAGTCTCGGGCTTGAGTCCATCGATGACACTTTGGCGGGGAATAAACTTGGGGCTGAAATATTCTAAAGGGTTGGAGAGTCAGCGCTAAGCTTCTGTTGAAGAGGAGAGACTAGAACATCTCTTACCACCTGTGATGCCATTCGAATCTTCTTTGACGAACACGGCACGCGTAGATTGAGACCGGGCGTGGAGTTTGATGCGGTAGAGCTGGAAATTGTTAGTATTCAATATTGATATGACGCAGAACCTATTACGAACCTGGAAGCGGGAATGGTCTGAGTCAGGGAACCGTAGAACACCAATGTTGACGTCTTCCCTTCTTTCATAAAAAAGGCCTCGAAGCTATCGATCGTTGCACCAGTTTGTGCAACGATGCAAACGAGTGCGTCGATATGGATGCTCGTAGACTTGAGGACGTATTAGCCATCGATAAGTTTGACGAACCAAATTTCTGTCTATGTGCCATACGTGTAAGGTTGCAGTGTCGACAAAAGCTTATACATAGGACTCGGGAATTTTTTCTTACCTCCCTAACAATGGTGGAATCTGGAGAGCCATCGAAAAAAAATTGTCCCATTCTTGATCAACTTGTCTGCTCGGCTGACGGCGTCGGTTTCATGTTCAAGAAACGGATTGTTCATCATACTTGATATGGCGTTGTCAGCTGCGGTTCTCAGGCTTCACCTAGGCCAGAGATCTTGTCGTGCTAGCTATCACTACCTTAATATGGTCGTCCATGGTCTTCACGGCGGCGCTGTTGAGTTGACCTTCCGGCCCATACGACATGGCCAGCCCGAGATGGAGATAATCATCTCGCGATGAATCCTTCATCTGGTCATGCCAGTCGAGTGTCAGCTAACCTTGATCTGTGGATTCACGAAGAGGTCCAAACGTACATGGGAGAAGTCAAAGGCGTTTAACAAATCACCAATCGGCTTGCCACCGTTGCTAAAGGCAGAGGTGAGGGTAGCAGGCATGTTGAATATCGTAGGATGGTGTTTAGTGGGAATTCGATGATGCTTGATGCTGATATCTATACCCAAGCGATTGTTACCGTGATATTGCACGGGGGGTCAAGAACGGAAGAAGAAAACTGAATAGACAAACGATGACAAGGGATTTGAATAGATGGTGAACCGAGATGGTGAGTCATGCCAGAAATCTGCAATCACTACTGCATATGTATTGAGGGAGCAGGAAGACATCGAATACACTGGCTGAGACTGTCTCAGAGACTCCCAGAGTAACTACTTGAAAAACTAGATCTGTCTAAACGAACATACTCCAGAGAGGTCGACGACGGCCTTCACCAAATCACCAATCAGTTCAGTGCCACTGCCAATGGCAGAGATGATTCAGAGAGCAATTTGTTGAAGCCAACTCGTGACGTCATTCACCACTGTTGTGACTGTTGTCACAAGAACTTGGACCCTTACTGGTCCATGGACACTTGCCTACTTTTTTCATTGCCTTTTTTAGTGTCCCCTGTTCTTTCATATATGCCTCTCATGCCCAGTGTCGACCTGACCCAGGTCATGATGTGGTTTGACTGAGTCATGGCTGTGTGCCTGACATTGTGACCTTGGTCAACTGAGAGGTCATGACTCAAGATCTGTATCACCACTAAAGATTTGCTTGACAAAATGGATCAGATATTAAATTAATTTCACACTGCAGGTAAGTCTGTTGGAGATTGCAGCAATGTGCTCCAGCAGATGTGCATGTGAAAGCACACATATGGTGCAAACATGTGATGGCACAATGGCACCACATAGACCTGTTGCAGGACTCAGGGATGATATGGACAGACCCTCTCTTATAGAAAAACCTCCTTCACATAGTTTTCTTTTCCCTCAGTCTTCTATGAAGAGACTGAGGTCAGTACTTATTCAACCATGCTGTTTGTTATATATTTCTCACTATTTCTCTCTGTAGAATACATCTTTTATTCTACAGTCAGCCCACTCTTATCTAAGCACCTCCTTCCAATAAAGTAAGTAAAGTACCAAATGTTGAATTCTCTGCTATATCTCTTGTGACATGACATCATCATGGTCATTACTTCTTTCACTTCCTTTGTTGTGATACACCAACCTTTTCCATGTTTATTTCAACTTGTTCTGCCCCATTCCAACCTGTTCCAACCTGCTCCACTTTGTCTACATGCAGTCTGACACAGAACAAAACAATGGACATCAGTCTAGTTATATAGGATAACTATATGCTACTTAACAGAGTAGTCATTACATTTCCTATGGACTCTAGTTAGTTTAGCAACTAACTACTTGCTTACTCTTATGATATTCACATTCTGCTTTCCACTCTTTCCATTTATTTGCTATTCTCCACCTCTTTCCTTTTCCACCTGAAATAACAACTTCTTATCCCCTTGAATCATCATATATATTTGAGAGAACATGTCCAACGCTGATTGGAAGCAACAGGAGCTCTGTGGAAGCATTCTGATGCACTCATAATTGTTCCATCATTCCTCCTTTCCTTAGTAGAGTACAGATCCCTGTAGAATTCTGCAGAATGCACCAGAACATTGTAATATTGAAGATTATGTGTGTACTACTATACTTTCATTTGGATCACTCTTCTGTCACCTTACACATACTAAGTACATACTATACATATATGCTACATATGACATCTCTGTGGACTGCCCATACACTGTCAGGCCACTATTATTTTCTCTATTTTTCTCTTCATTTTCCTTGATTTTCTTATACTTCTACCACCATAGATCTTACAATCACTCCTGATCTATTGAGGCAATTCCCACAGTCATGCATTTCTTTTCTTTGTCTTTATCAGCCGATGATGTGTATGTCATCTGATCTCTGATTGGCCCATTCTATCTTTAGTTATGACTTGTTTTCTCACCATTACTGTGGATGCTTACTATTTCTTCTCACACCTGCTGTGGAGTATCACCAATCACTCTCACAGTGACTGTGGAATCATGGCCAACACTTACACGTCCCCTCTATTATTAGATATGACATCATCATTCTACTTTCTCATTCTCCAGCCCTATACTGTACTGCATGGTCTGTGCACATTTTGAAGTACTATATATACTTAGGACTCCTAGTGGTTTATTCCCCAGTTCTGATCATCTGGGATATCCACTAGGTACAGTATCAGTTCTTTTCTTTCTCTCTTACTATATGCTAAATATATCTGGGATATCTGCTAGTCAAAGCATGATTGTCCTTTTGTTGTTTTAGCTCTTTTTCTTCAGTTGTTTGGCTTTGACATAGCATTGGCATCACAATTGATCAGAACTCCCACCTCCATTATCCTCACTGCTTTCCCATCCCTCCCTTTCCCACAGACTGGTGCTTTCACCTGTGCTACATCTGTAATCCTTTCTACACCATAGGCTTTGTTCACAAACTCAAATGTGAACAAGTCCACTTCTACCACAACCTCTTCTTCCCTTGCCCTCCTCTCCACTTCTGTCAACATTGTATTTGGCAGAAACACAAGAGTGAGTGTACCTGTAGCTTGTGGACTAAAGTATATGTCCCTTGCTCACCATATTCCACTCTTCAAATTCTCATTGGATGTTACAGTGTTCACCCCCTCCACATCTACATCACACCCAGCAACTGTTACGAGGCACTTGCTTTGGCACCTCGTAACAATTTCTTTTTCTTTTTTTATCTTATTTTACTTACTAGTAAAGTGTAGTATTATTACTACAAGTGTGAGCTTAGCTCCACTTTACTTAGTAAGGACTTATCATTTTCTTTTCTCTTATATAGTACTTAAGTATTTACATACTTAAGTGTGAGCATAGCTCCAGGTACTATATTAGACTTATCTTTTTCTTTTTATCTCTCTTTATTTATTTTAACATTTACTTGCTAAGGACTATTACTATACAATTAGCAAGGACTCCCTTTTCTCACTCTTATTTACCTTTGTGTACACCTTGTTCACTTCGTGCTTGTGGCTGAGCCACTAACATCACATGGACGCGTACTTACTGCACAATACTGCGTAACTTTACTATAGTTAGATCTCCAGTTTTGTATAAATAGTTGACAAACTGGCGGTCTTAAACCCCAGTCTTGTCAACTTCGCAATCTAGGGAATCTCCTTATACTGCGCTTGGTTTAAGCTCGTTAACCGCTCGCTTCGCTCTTTCTTCACTAAGTCTAAGAATCCTAGAACCTGCTAAGACATCTTACACTAAGTCAAACTGGATCCTCGTATCGCTATCGGCAGAATTATCCTCGTAACTATATCATTGATCCCACTCTTCATCGTCATTCGGAACCTCTATTACATTCATCAAGCCAACATCCAAACCTTGGTTACCAGGAGTAACATAATAGACCTTCCCTAAGATCGTCCAATAGGCCGCTCTTAGCAGCAACATCCAGCACAGCATGCACATGGTGGACACTTGGAGTAGAGTGATCAATATGCAATCGTGGATGTTCTGGGAGGACCACTTTGGAAGAGAGGATTCCTGGGGATCACATGGGTCTTCTAACAGCTCTGGGACCACCCACCACCCTCATCCCCCCCACACTTGCTCTAGAACAGAGCATCTCTTAGATGGAGGTCTAAGTGTCAATTTTTACTCTCTCCTTCCAGTCACTCATCCCTCCACCACATGCCTTCATCTTTGCTGTCAAATTTTAGCTTGGCGTGCACACATTATAATTCAGTGTTGAAGTGAACATTTGACAAACTACAAGCACTTTCCTCTTTGGCTTTTTCCTGACCCTAGGTCTGAACATTGGAGAAATCAAGATAAGAGGTATTGCGTTAAGTACCCTCCTTGTCTCTTCCAAGAATTGTTGTATCAATATTACAATGATCCTTCCCTTATCCCTCCCCCTGTCCTACTCAAGTTAGGAAATCACCCAGACTGTGTTGGAAATACCAACAGTAACTGTTCAGCTTCACTATACTTACCACTACACATCTTCTTTACATCCTTACTGACACATGTTCTAATCACTTACTTAACCCACTAACACGTTCTAGCCCCACTTACATCACTATGCCACGTTCGTGTAGCACATACTACACCCCCACATACAACCCCACATTTACACTCTGCCTGAACTTAGTTCAGTGCGCACTACTTATACTACACCCCCCACTTTCCTATAGCTCTATGGTATCATACAAGATGTTGTACCATGTCTCCCCACTCTGCGCCCTAGTGTGCACCACTTACCACCATGCCCTCACTACCACCTATATCATCTGTTTCCTTCTCTTCGTTGTTGGCTCATATCTGTGCAAACAGACCATGCATTTCATATCAATCCCCATCATCACTTTGTGTCATACATTGCAGGAGGTCCAGAAATGTCTACATACTAGCATAGACATATCTCCCTTTCAAATCTTCATGGTCTTTTTGTTTGTTTGTCTTATCATCCACACATTTTATTGAAGAAATATAGTGCTTCTGTTGTATGACTGAGTGTGCAGTCAACTTGACATCACTCAACTACAGAAGTACTGGAACACTAGTAGAAGTCATATGACAAATTATCAAGCAAACTGTCATGAGAATCCAGAGACCAGTGGAGTACATGGAGCAGGAGACAGTCATCTCCACCAGAATACAGAGCGGACAGCAAAGAACCAGAATCACACTCAAGGAATTGATTTGTGAGTTTAGAAGATCAAGAACTGTCGATGTCTCTCCACTTAGACTCAGACATAGAAGGTCTTGGTACAGCATTAGCAGCAACTCTTCAACCTCCATCTGCAGTATCTACTCCTATGGATCAAGAGCACAAACAACCAACTATGGTGGAGATGATGAAGATAATACAAGATCAACAGAAGTTACAAGCAGTGCAGCAGGAAGTAATAATGAATCTGATGAATTGTTTGGTGGTAGCAGAAGAAGGAGGTTCCTTTTCAGGGCATGGAACAGGCCTCCAACCCCAGGTCCACCTCCCCAAGGTTTGTGTTGCAGAACCAACTCCTTTTGATGGAGACAAGAAAAAGTCCCAATCATATTTGGATCAAATATATCTCATCCTTTGTGCACATCCCAAATATCAGGATGAAGATAAAGTGACAGTTATACTGTCCTACATCAAAGGAGGATATGCAGAAGAATGGAAGAAAGGAATTCTGTGACAAATAGAGGCACATAGAACTGATCCACCACGACATGAAGAACCATTCAAAAATTTCAACAGTCTCTTAACAATCATGAAAATCACTTTTGGAGACCATAACAAAGAACAAACGGTGCAACAAAAGTTGATGACCATTTCTCAGGGAAGTTGACACATCAAGGAATATATCACTGAATTCCTCCTCTATAAAACAGTGTCTGGATATAACAATGGTGTGTTATGCACATTGTTTAAGAAAGGGATGAATTTTCCTCTTCTCCAGTCCTGTTATGTGGAGACACCAATCCCTCTTGATTTGGATGGGTGGATCAGGAGAGCGAGAGTCAGAGTGTATGTCTGGCAAGACATGCAAAACTTCGAATCAACATGGGGAAGAAGACAACCACAGGGACAGAAGCAATATGGATGACAACAGGGGCAACAGCACAATTTCACCCCTCATTGAGAGTTCACTCCTGCAGCAGCTCCTGTTGGAGAACCCATGGACATTGACAGAGCTAGAGGACCACACCCTTGCTTATGTTTCAACTGCAGAAAAGAAGGACATTTTGCCAGAGAATGTCCAGAACCATGACACCCTCAAGGGCAACAACAATGAAGGGGGAATGTGAGGACCCTTCAGGAGATGTGTGCTCTGAATGAAGCATACTTCTTGGCTGAGATGCAGAAGGAGTTTCAGGCATGTGGTCTTAGATTGAATGACCCAATGAACTCAAAAAGTGGAGTTTCACAGCAGGGTTTTGGGTCAGATGGGAATTGAGCATGAGTTCACTGTCCTATAATAGGTTCTCTATGCTTCAGACTGATGATATGGACATTGATCATCTCAATGCTTGTACCCAAATTTATTTAACATGCATCGTTCCATCTTCCCCTCAGTCTGAAGTGAAGCCTCAAGTGCAACAGGTTACTCCTCCTGTCAAGAAAAAGGAATACATTCAAAGAACATTATTTGATGTAACAAGTTTCCCAGAAATGAAACTCAAAATCAAAGTGGTTGATACTGGAGCCATATTGGAAGTAGACACTCTTCTGGATTCAGGAGCTACTGGACTATATGTCAACAAAGAATTTGTCAAGACAAACAACTTAAACACAAAAAAATTGGCAAAACCTATCCCTGTCTACAACATTGATGGATCACTCAACCAAGGAGGATCTATTGAAGAAATGATTGACTTCATCATGACTATAGATGGGCACACCAAACATGCTACCTTTGCAGTCTGCAATCTAGGCAAAAAGAATGTTCTCATTGGAGAATCATGGTTGAAAATCCATAACCCTGAAATCAATTGGTTACAGGGAAAAATACATTTCACTAGATGTCCATGCAGATGTGAAGTATGTCTCAAGGCCAATTGACAAGTGTGGAAGTCAAACAAAAAGTCAATGAAGCAACAAGGAAGAGTGATACATGAAGAAGCCAAAGAATGTATTGCAGCTGAAGAAGAAGGAGATCAGATATTGATGGTCATGGTCAATCAAAAAGAAATGGAGGCAGCCATTCAAAACATTAGCCAAGACCTTGCCATCAAAGCAGAAAAGAAGAAGCTGAAGAAGAATTTCAAAGATATTGTACCCAAAGCATATCATCATTTCAAATGGGTATTTGACAAAGAAGCTTTTGATTCCCTTCCTCCAAGACATCCTTGGGATCATGCAATTGAACTTAAACCAGGTGCAAAACCCTCTGCAGGTAAAGTTTATAATCTTTCCTTGGATGAACAAAAACAATTGGAGTTATTCATCAAAGAGAATTTGAAAAGTGCTTGTATTCACCCTTCAAAATCCCCTATGGCTTCACCCTTTTTCTTTATCAAGAAAAAGTCCAGAGATCTTTGACCCGTTCAAGATTATCACAAGCTCAATGACATGACAATCAAGAACAGTTATCCACTCCCTCTTATTTCTGAATTGATCAATCATCTTTGAGGAGCACAATATTTTACCAAGATGGATGTCTGTTGGGGATATAACAATGTCAGGATCAAAGATGGTGATGAATGGAAAGCTGCTTTTGTCACTAAAAAGGGATTATTTGAACCTCTTGTCATGTTCTTTGGTCTTTGCAATAGTCTGGCCACCTTCCAGACGATGATGAACCATTTATTCCATGGTCTCATATCTCATGGTGTTGTAGTGGTTTATATGGATGACATCTTGATCTTTACAGCAATGTTGGAAGAACATTGAAAGGTCACACAGAAATACTCACAGATAACAAACTTTATCTCAAACCAGAGAAATGCAAGTTTGAACAAACATTGATTGATTTCCTTGGCCTGAAGATTTCTTTTGACAAGATCACTATGGATCCAGTCAAGGTACAGGGTATCAAAGACTGGCCAATCCCACAAAATCTTCATGATGTCCACTCATTTTTGGGTTTCTGCAACTTTTATCATTGCTTTATTCTTGGGTTCTCCAATATCACCAAACCCTTGAATGAACTTATGCAGAAGGATGTCAAGTGGCATTGGAATGAAGAACAGCAGTTGGCATTCACTCATTTACAAGATGCTGTGTGTTCTGAACCAGTTTTAGTCTTTCCAGATGAGCAGTATCCATTCAGAGTTGAAGTGGATAGTTCTGGTTATGCTACTGGTGTAGTTCTTTCACAACATTGTCAAGATAACAAGTGGCATCTGGTTGCTTACCTCAGTAAGGGTTTGTTGCCTGCTGAGCATAACTACAACATATACAACAAGGAGATGTTGGCTGTCATCTGTGCTTTGGAACCATGGCACCATTATCTTGAAGGTTCTATTCATCCAGTTCAAGTCATCACTGACCACAAGAACTTGGAATACTTCATGATGGCCCAGAAACTCAACTGTTGTCAAGCTTGCTGGTCACTTTATTTGTCTCACTTCCAGATCGACATGGTCCACAAACTGGGCTCTACTAACATTTGCCCTGATCTCCTCTCGAGATGTTCAGACCATAAGAAGGGGGTAGAAGATGACAATGAGAACATCATCTTGCTCAAGCCAGAATTCTTCAAACACAAGATTTCCCTTGCAACACTCAGCCCTCCTATCTTGAAAAGAATCATGGATGCACAAAAAGAAAACCATGACTATATTGTTTGGGACAAGTTGGATGCAGACTTGAGGAAAACTGCAATGTTCACAAGATGGAGTGAAGATGATAAGAAGATGCTATTCTATGATGGGAAACTTTATGTCCCAGAAACAATGTATGCCAAGCTGATGAAGACCTGCCATGATTCACCTCTTGCAGGACATCCAGGTTACAAGAAAACCTTGGAAATGGTTCAACAACATTTCTGGTTCCCAAATATGGCATCATATGTCGAGAAGTATGTCAAAGGATGTGACTTATGCCAAAGGATGAATACTTTCCCCACAAAACCACAAGGAGAGTTGACACCTAATGAAATTCCTTCACATCCTTGGCAGATCATTTCTACAGATCTTATTGTCAAGTTGCCTGAAAGCCAAGGCAATGATTCTATCCTCATGGTCATGGATTGTTTCACAAAAATGATTCATGCTATTCCCACCACAGAGATGATCACAGCAGAAGGAGTGGCATGCCTCATGAGAGATCATGTTTGGAAACATCATGGTCTCCCAGAGAAGGTGTTATCAGATAGAGGATCACAATTCACATCACAAGTTATGTGCAAATTGAATCGTTTATTGGGGATTCAAACAGCTACATCCACAGCTTATCATCCTCAAACAGATGGACAAACAGAATAGATAAATCAAGAAATTGAACAATATTTCCATATCTTTATCAATCATTGACAAAACGATTGGGCCAGTTGGTTACCCATGGCTCAATTCACTTATAACAATTGTGTTCATTCAGCAACTAAATACTCACCATTCATGCTGAATTATGGACAAAATCCACAAATGGGTCATGAAGCTCATATGTCTACCTGAATTGAATTGGTGGATCAATTTATAGCAGGGCTCAAACATATCAGAGAGGAGGCAGAAGTGTCATTGAAGAAGGCAGCAGAGGATATGAAGAAGTTTTACAATGAACATCATGGCAAAACTCCTGTCTATGCCATTGGAGATAAAGTTTGGCTTGAGGCCACTAATATCAACACAGGCAGACCAATGAAGAAACTGGATCATAAACACCTTGGACCTTATGAAGTACTTGAAGTACTCTCTAACAATGCATATCATCTCAAACTTCCAAAGACAATGAAAATTCATCCTGTTTTCCATGTGGTCAAGCTTCACCCCTTCATCAAAGACGTTATTGTTGAACACAAAATTTGTCCTCCTCCTCCTCCTATTATCAAGAATGGTGTTGAAGAATATGAAGTTGAAGAAATTCTCAATAGCCATCTTTCTTGTGGTAAAGTTCAATATTTGGTCAAATGGAAGGACTACCCTGCAGAGGAAAATTCTTGGGAACCTGCTTCAGTATTGATGGAAGATGTTCCTGATATGCTCAAGAGGTACCATAAGGAGAATCCTCAAGTGATACACTCAGTAGCCATTTATTCCCTTTACCAGATGGAATATTCACCAGAGATGGCAGCTCAACCATATTATGCTTGACAACTTCATGAAGAAATACCCCCATCTATTCCACCAGTTCTTGATGAAGGATATGAGGAAGTTCCCTTTGGCATTATTGAAGATGAAGATGGCTTTACAGATGAAGATGATGATGGAGTCATTACTCCCAAATCATATGAAGATGTAAAAGAATTACCTAAATCTTCCTCTATCATCCCTCTTTCTCCATCACTCTTTGCTGGTATTCCTTTCAGATCTATGGATGGTGAAGAAGAAAATATTTGCCATGCATGGTCATCGCCATTCTTTGCTCATCAAGATGCTTCACCCTAAGAAGGGGGTATTTGTCAGGCCACTATTATTTTCTCTATTTTTCTCTTCATTTTCCTTGATTTTCTTATACTTCTACCACCATAGATCTTACAATCACTCCTGATCTATCAAGGTGATTCCCATGGTCATGCATTTCTTTTCTTCATCTTTATTGGCTGATGACATGTATGTCATCCAATCTCTGATCAGCTCATTCTATCTTTAGCTATGACTCATTTTCTCACCATTACTGCAGATGCTTACTATTTTTTCTCACACCTGCTGTGGAGTATCACCAATCACTCTCACAGTGACTGCAGAATCATAGTCAACACTTACATGTCCCCTCTATTATTAGATATGACATCATCATTCTACTTTCTTGTTCTCCAGCCCTATACTGTACTGCATGGTCTGTGCACATTTTGAAGTACTATATATACTTAGGACTCCTAGTGGTTTATTCCCCAGTTCTGATCATCTGGGATATCCACTAGGTACAGTATCAGTTCTTTTCTTTCTCTCTTACTATATGCTAAATATATCTGGGATATCCACTAGTCAAAGTGTGATTGTCCTTTTGTTGTTGTAGCTCTTTTTCTTCAGTTGTTTGGGTTCAACATAGTGTCAGCCTCACATACACCATCTCACCCCACACACTACTCCAGATGACATGTGTCAGGATCATCAAGCCTATGGTGTACATCTGTAGTGTGAGACCACTGACTCCCAACTTATCCCTGCCTCCTTAAGAGGACTTAACAGGAGCTGCCTTGGATCATAGCCAAGAGATGAGGGATCTCAGCCAATGAAGAAGGGGTGAAACCAGCTGTAATAAGCTGGGGTCTATTTGCTATACTACCTAACTACTTATAGTACTGGAACTTGCACACAGACCATGCACAGTAACTAAGGGCAGGTCAAGCAGTAAGTAAAGTGCAGCAGCTGTGGGTATACTGCTGACAGATGCACAGCATCTGTGGGAATCACCTCCCATGAGGAAGCAGTAAGGACTGTGATAAGATAGAGGATTAGATGTAGATAAGATAAGATAAAAAGATAAGATGATCTAATCTAATCATATCTAAAAGGAAACATAAAAGAAAGTAAAAGAATATAAAAAGAAAATGAGGGACAGGGAATAAAGCCAGCAATAGGAGTCTGACAATGTGCATCCCCCCACATACAGCAGTCCTTGTACTTACTCACATACTCTCCACCCTAACTCTATCTGTGGACACTACTTAAAGATGGACAGTCTACCTACATACCCTCAGATGTCTTCCTTATAGGTCTGAGTGAGTAACACTACCTCTACACCATCTTCCTTACCTCACTATCCCTGCAGCATACTATCACCATGTTACCTCACTCCTGTGTGTTGGTAACCACTTATGTACTGCAGTATGCTACCTGCCACTCTCTCCCTCATATACATCCTGGTTTCCATTGCTTGCCATAACCTGCACATACATGTAACACAAAGTGGAAAGCACTCCAATCATGTATTATAAAGGGGCCAGCAAAGGAGGAATTTCCCCAAGCTTGTACACTTTGCAATCTACTGGTTCATCCATCCATTGTCAAGTGCTTCAGCCTAAGACTTCTGTTTCACTATCTGCTTCATTGCCACACACTACTATTACCTCTGACATTCTCATTGGTCATAATTGTCTGTCCCTCCATTGCTAAGAGCGGCCTATTGGATGGTCTTAGGGAAAGTCTATATTGATACTCCTGGTAACTGAAGATGGAATGTGTGCTTGATGCATGTAATAGAAGTTCCTAAGGATGATGAAGATTGGGATTAACGAGATAGGAATGAGGATGATTCCACCAATGATGATGTGAAGATCCAGAGTGAAGGGATTTAGGATGTCTTTAGTGACGCTTTAGAGTGATTTAGAGATTGTAGATTTTAGTTCTTAGTTTAAGAAGGCAGATTTGTAGCGAGTGTAGATCAAGCACAGTATAGGAGAATCCCTAGATTGCGAAGTTGACAAGACTGGGGTTTAAGACCGCCAGTCTGTCAACTATTTATACAAAACTGGAGATCTAAGTATAGTAAAGTTGCACAGTATTGCGCAGTAAGTATGCGTCCAAGTGATATAAGTGGCTCAGCCACAAATGCGAAACAAACATGAGATACACAAAGGTAAATAAGAACGAGAAAAGGGAGTCCTTGCTAATTGTATAGTAATAGTCCTTAGCAAGTAAATGTTATAATAAATAAAGAAAGATAAAGAGAAAAAGATAAGTCTAATATAGTACTTGGAGCTAAGCTCACACTTAAGTATGTCAATACTTAAGTACTATAAAAGAAAAAGGAAAGATAAGATAAGTCCTTACTAAGTAAAGTGGAGCTAAGCTCACACTTGTAGTAATAATACTACACTTTACTAGTAAGTAAGATAAAGAAAGGAAAAAGAAAAAAGAAAAAGAAACCGTTACAAGGTGCCAAAGCAAGTGCCTCGTAACATCCATCATATTAGGGTATACTATCACTCTGTTAGTTGTAGCTGCTCTTCCACTTCTGCTTCCACTCTGCCCTGTGGTTAGTTAGTGGCCTGAGAGTGACCCTTGTGACCCTATGGATCAACCCTTAGCACATTGTGCCAGATGTTCTTGTAACTTTTGTTTGATTTATAGTGTTGTCTATCTGTTTCAAAGTGTGCCCAGACTTGATGTTTACTTGTAGGTGTTGGTTTTTCTTGACAACTATATTCATAGGATGCTGTGCATACTTAGATTACATACTGAGTACATCCTTTTATATCTTATCTTATCTTTCTTCTTCTCTACTGGTTACTTGCTGTACCAGTAGGCATTCACATGGGTTTATTTACTTGACCCACAGCATTCCCCTTTTGGGATGCTCTTTGTCTTTCATAGTTAGGACTCCTCTCCAACTCTATCATTATCCAACTATATCTTCTTTGTTTCTTTACCTCAGCACTTTCTACTCCTGCTGAGGTAGGTTTTTCTATCATGCATCTCTTCTACTCTTATTGTTATGAGGCACTTGCTTTGGCACCCTGTAGTGGACTTTTTTTCCTTTTATATTACTTGCTATAAGTGTAGTATTAACTGTTGAATATTTGTACACTTTTCTTTACTTTCATTCAACTTTACTCTCTTTACACACATACACATACTCTTTACATACTTATGACATCACAGACTACCTCACTCTCTCACATGGGCCCCACTTACTGTGTCCATATGATGCATGTCCCACACCCTATTATGGTAGTCCTTGTTCTCCACTACTTCATTCTCCACTTGAACCTTACTCACTCCTACTATATAAGATGGCCTCTCTACATTACAACTCCTCAGATGTTGATGAGCATCACATGCACATAATACTAGAAAATGACCATCAGTGACATCAGGTGAACACAGCAACATTAATGTGCCACACATGACAAGCATCCACAATCACATCAATCATGCATTTGCTTAGGCACTGGAATATAGGACTGGGTTTGGCTGATGAGGAGCAGGACTGATGGGATGTATAGGCTGAGGTGTGGTCCAGGCCTGCCAAAGTAACCATGGAGTCACAAGTTGCAAAGTCAGCATTTGGTGCAATCAGTGCTTTCCCTCTTTTGCTCATCCATTATAGTATGATACTTTATTCATTCATGTCCAGACTCCACCTCATTTCAAATATCCCTATGATCAACCCTACGTTGTAAATTTTCTGTTTTGTTTTGTTGTGCCCCAGTCTTGGAGCTAGACTTGTATTTAGATGGCTTGTCATCCATCAGAGATGAATAGATTTCCCCTGCCTGCAATTTGTCTCCCATCTCCCATTTGAGTCAGATTGTGAAAAAGCACTTTCTGTTCTGCCCTCTGTGTGTCTCAGTCAAGAAAGTGCACATACCTCATAGGTCACATTTATTATTGTGTTGCATCAGGTTCTCCATTGCATTGCATTGCATTGCATTCTCCATCATTCCCATTATCATGTTTATAGTGTCACATTTCCATTGCATTTCCTCACCATTGCCCAGTCACCATATTACTCACCCTAAACTACTAACTCTCCTTCCTTTGGTGTCTAGAGGATCTTATGGCTTGCACCCTTCAGCATCTGTTGTGGTTGTAATTGTAGATTCCTCTCTCACACACACACAGCACATATCAATGTCTTCCACATTGTCTGAGTGAGTACTTTACTCTCCCATCTTCTATCACTCTTCTCACTTCCCTACAGTGCTCCTCCACTATGTCATGTTGCCATACTGTGTTCACATCTACCATCTCTCACTGCAGGTCTGTACTTGTTGAAAGTGGGCAGCACAGCTAGGGAAGCAGACACCATGACATAAAACTAATAAGAGTAGAGCCCAAGGGCCATTATAGAAAGAGACAAGGCCACAGCCTTGGTAAGATGGAGCAGAGCTTAAGACCACATCTGTAAGATAGAGAAGATGTGTACCAGAGGGTAGAGGGTACACAGAAGAGAGAGAGAGCTGCATAGAGCAGGTATGTCAGAAGAGAACTCAGAGAGTAGAAGAGATACTCACCTCAGCACATGCAGAAGTGCTGAGGTGAGAAGACAATGAGGTAAAGAAGATATAGTAAGAGCAAGATAGAGTTTAAGAGGAGCTCAAACCATAAAGAGAAGAGAATCACCAGTAAGATGAGATAGAGATCAGTATACTCAATAAGCCAACAGTGTGATCAGCATCATAAGGTAATGAAAAAACCAACAGTACTGTCATCTTAGACATCTTCCACATTGTCTGATGCTCCTCTACTATGTCATGCCACCATACTGCATGTTGAATATTACTGTACACTTTCCTTGTATTTGTCATTTGGCTTTCTATACACATACTATAGATGTACTCATCATGTATCACTCCTTTCCCTCTCTAACTCTACTCTGTGCTGTCACACTCCACCTACTACTCTGCATGCTGCATATCACTTCTACTCCACATTGCACTCTGCACAATGCACATCACCCCTATTAGGCAGTCCTTGTTCCCTACCATTATACTCTTCATACCAACCCTACCTACCAGCACTATATAAGATGGACACTATACATACAAACCTCCTCAGACATCTTCATCATCTATCTGAGTGAGTACCACTTACCTCTGCCATCTTATTCTCTCTTACACATCCCTGCAGCTGTCTCTATACTATGTCATGTTGCATTTGCACTCACTTCCTCCACATCTGCTGCAGATGTATTCTGCAATACTCTCCCTTTTGGGAGTTGCTTGTTTATTGATGCTTGCCTATAAATCCTTTATCCTTGCCTGCCCCAACCTGCACACACACTGCATTCATGTCTACCATCTCTCATGCCAGGCTGCTATTATTTTCCCTATTTTTCTTATGTCTCTACCACTATAGATCTTACAATCACTCCTGATCTACCAAGGCAATTCCCACAGTCATGCATTCCTCTTGTTCATATTTATCAGCCAATAACACACTAGTCATCTGATCTCTGATTGGCCCAAGCATGAAATGAATGAGAGGTAAACAAAGATAAACAAAAGACAAAAAGGAGATAAGTCCTTGCTAAATGTATTGTGATAGTCCTTAGCAAGTAAATGTTAAAATAAATAAATGCATAAAAGATAAAGACACTTTATAGTACTTGGAGTAAAATTCACAGGGTAGTATATAAATACTGTAGTACTATAAAGAAGAAGAGATAGAGGCCTTGCTATTAAGAGTTGGAGCTATGCTCACAGCTATTGTCACACTACACCCTAATAGTAAGTAAGAAAAAGAAAAAGAAAAAGAAAACCATTATGAGGTGCCTAAGCAAGTGCCTCATCACAGTATGATGATGAAGTAGAGTAGATATAGTGAAGACAAGATAGAGTTATAGAGGTTGAAAAAATCTCTGTAAGTATAAGGTCCATCTGTAAGGCACACACTAGACAGTGAGGTTACAAGAGTATGAGAGGGAAGGATAGGCAGGTGATGAGACAATACACTGAGGATGAAGTCATGCTGATAAGCAGATATCTCAGATGTATAAAGCTGGAGAATACATGCTATAGACCTACAGTATATATAGTAAAGGAGTCAGTGCACAGACCATGTGCTTGTCAGGATGCATTTTATTTTCTTTTCATTTTACAATTTCTTTCATACTTATCACTTAAGATCTACAAAAGATACATTGTCAATCATTGATAGATCTTATCACAATTATATATGACTCATTCATCATTTGTCATTGGCTTGATTATGATATATATATGATGCATATTCTCACAGTTGCTTACAGAGGTTCTCACAGATGCTGCACATCCTTACTGATGCTGTGCAAGTTGCTTATTGATCATTCACAGGAATGCTGTGCATTCCTTTATGATATACCTGCCCTACAGTACATACATGGTCTGTGCACAGGTTCCCCCTAGTATATATAGAGTACTTGTATCATATTCTCTCTTCAGCTGAATACATCTGGGATATCCATTTGCTTTAAGTGTGATCTCATCCCTCTTGTTAGCCCTTTCCCCTTTCCTAACATTGTGTGACCTTGCTGGCAAACGTCAGCCTCACAATTGTATTCAGCTCTCTACTTCACAACCTCACACATCCCTCCTCCCACTCCTGACTCCATCATCATCCCCCCCCCTCCTTGCTCAAGAGAGCATTGAAATTGTTTTATGGTTCCAAATTTTTCATAGTTCAGCTACAGTGCTGGGCCTTATACTGCCTCAGTGAGTAGTGCAAGGGTGTCTACCACTTACTGGGGCATCACAAACCCTCCTGACAACCATTTGGACCAGGAGTATGATAAGTTTTTACTATAAAACAATCTCTTTCATAGTAGTTGTAGTACTTAGCACACTACTATACTCCACCCTCCATTCTGTGTTTGAAAGGCTTGTTCCCTTGAAAAAGGAACAAAGAGTTTTCACTTTGCACAGTCTTACATTTCACCATTCTGAGAATACTTCACTCAGAGAAGAGGACTAGGCCAGGCAAATCTTATGCCAGACTTACCTCTTCCTTACCTCCACCCACTCAACCTCCCACCTCCCAGGCCCTCATCTGCTATTACAGCAACACATTTGAATACCACCATCAACAAGCCATCTGGTTCTTCAAACTCCACAATCAATACTACACCACTCATCCTGAAGAATTCCTGTGGCATTTCTTTCCACACTACTGGGAGCAAGCCAGCCCATTTTACAATTCTATCCCCCAAGCATTTGTCTTTAGAGGAGAAATCAACCAATGAGCAGTCCATTGAATTGGCAACCAAGAGATCCACAACCCATCATAGAAGACTCCTCAGAAGAAAGAATGGAAACAACTGATCACATAACTCCAATGGTGACAAGAATAGTGGATCTGGAGGATACATTGGAGATAATGAGGCATGAGATAGAACAATTGAAATTGGCACAACAACAACAGCAGACACATCAATTGGAAATGGGGAATGCATTAGTTGAGATTACCAAATCCTTGGCCAAAATAACATTGATGCTATCCACCCCCCAAATCCAAATGCCACATTTGAAAAATATCTCTGGCCTCTCTGCTGCCCCCACAGGCCATGTGTTTGCCCAACACCAGGTAAAGGTTTCATCACCTACTCCATACTTGGGGAAGTGTGACAAACTTGATTCCTTTATACAAGAATTATTTCT